>JAXLNO010005841.1:1974206-2072684 GCA_038087875.1 Malacoraja senta
TTCCCCTGACTGCTGGAGACGCAATGCAGCAACTTGCCTGCCATGACCACTGCAGCCAAATCACTAATTAAATAACGAGACATACTCACAGAGCAAATTGAACCTTTTTCTCCTAGCTGGTTGTGAAAAATTGCAGCAGGATCATGAACGATTGACCAGGTGGGCTGGGGAATGGTTGATGGAATTTAATACACAGCAATGTTAGGTGTAGCATTTTGGGAAGACTAGTGAATGGTAGGGCTCTGGGGAGTGGTGTAGAGCAGATGGATCTAGGCGTGCAGGTGCATGGTTCCTTGAAGGTAGAGTCGCAGGTAGATAGGGTGGTCAAAAAGGCATTAGGAACATTGGCCTTCATCAGTCAGAGTATTGAGTATAGAAATTGGGAGATCATGTTGCAGTTGTATAAGACGTTGGTGAGGACGCTTTAAGAGTATTAAGAGCCCAGTATTGTGTTTGGTTCTGGGCATCATGTTACAGAAAATATGTTGTCAAGCTGGGAAGGGTATAGGGAAGATTTCCAAGGGTTTTGGCAGGGCTAGAGGGTTTGATACATCGGGCGAGGTTGAGTAGGCCAGGACTCTATTCCTTGGAGCACAGGAAGATGAGGGGTGATCTTATTGAGGTGTATAAAATCATAAGAGGTAGATGCAGAGTCTCTAGCCCAGAGTAAGTGAATCGAGGACCAGATGACATAGGTTTAAGGTGAATGGGAAAAGATTTAGACAATAGACAATAGGTGCAAGAGTAGGCCATTCGGCCCTTCGAGCCAGCACCGCCATTCAATGTGATCATGGCTGATCATCCCCAACCCCAATCTGAGGGGTACCTTTTTCCATACAAAGGGTGGTGGGTGTATGGAACAAGCTGCCAACAGAGGTAATTGAGGCAGGGACTATCTCAATATTTAAAAAATAGTTAGACAGGTATATGATGGGACAAGATTGAAGGGATACGGACCACACATGGGCAGGTGGGACTAGTGTAGCTGGGACATGTTGGCCGGTGTGGGCAAGTCAGGCCAAAGGGCCTGTTTCCACACTGTATCACTCTGACTACCTGCTGCTGAGAGCCTCCTTGCCTGAACCAAAGACTCAGACTTTACCGCTCCACAGCACTTACCCTCAACACAGCCTCTCACCCATCACAACCACTCTGCTTCACCTTGCCTTATTTTTACTTACTACTCAATTAACTAATTTGATGCTGCAACCAATCCAATAGTCGGTTACCTTTAAACTGCCTTTATTAGCTTTTAATTGGCCTGCCTCTTACCTTAGATAGGGACAAAATGCTGGAGTAACTCGGCGGGACAGGCAGCATCTCTGGAGAAAAGGAATGGGCACCGTTTCATGTCGAAACAATTTCTTCAGATCTGAAACATCACTCATTGCATCTCTCCAGAGATGCTACCTGTCCTGCTAAGTTACTCCAGTATTTTGTGTCTACCTTCAGTTTGAATCAGCATTTGCAGTTCCTTCCTACAAATTTTGTCTACCTTTTGCCTTCGGCTGTCCTGGACAACTGCCCTCTGTTCAGACTCTACTGCTGTTTTTAAACCGAAAGGAAAGACACACAAACTGCTAACCTTTTGAGCACTGCTGCTCAACTGCCGCTTCTCCTCTCTTCTGCTTTCTGCTACACTCTGTTCAAACTCAATTACAAATGACTGCCATACTTCCTGCAGCATAATGGAAAAAAGTGTATTTAAAGATTAAAATTGTAAATGCTGAAACAGCTTAAAGTGAAGTACTGGAAGACTATTCATCAGAACTTATTTTTAGTTTTGTTTTGTTTGGAGATACAGCGTGGAAACAGGCTCACCGAGTCCGCACCGGCCAGTGATCCCCCGCACCTTCACACTATTACACACACACTAGGGACAATTTACATTTATACCAAGCCAATTAACCAACAAACCTGTACGTCTTTGTAGTGTGGGAGGAAACCGAAGATCGCTGAGAAATCCCACACGGTCACAGGGAAAACGTACAAACTCCATACAGACAGCACCCGTGGTCAGGATCAAACCCAGGTCTCTGGAGCTGTAAGTGCAATAAGGCAGCAACTCTACCGCTGCACCACCGTGCTGCTGTGACTGTCAAAGACGCTGCCTGACTTGCTGAGTACTTCAAACATTTTCTCTTTTTCCTTCCACAAATGCTGTTCTTTTTTCAATTTTGATACCCAAAAAGTATAAACTGGTTGCAAAATACACTTATCCGTTATCCTGCAGTGGTCAATGGATTTAGGCAAAAGTCATAGTTCACCTCACACACCCCACAGCCTCTACCCGATGGACCTCACTTCTTTATTCAAAATTACTCACTTCTTTATTGGGGTTGCGGCACGATGTCTTACAGCGCTTACAGTGCCAGAGACCTGGGTTCGATACCGACTACGGGTGCTGCCTATACGGAGTCTGTACATTCTCCCCGTGACCGCATGGATTTTCTCCGTGATCTTCGGTTTCCTCCCACACTCCAAAAACTTACATATTTGGAGGTTAATTGGCTTGATATCAATGTAAAACTGACCCTAGTGTGTGTAGGATAGTGCTAGTGTGCAAAGATCGTTGGTCGGTGTGGACTCGGTGGGCCGAAAAGCCCGTTTCCGCGCTGTATCTCTAAACTAAACACGTTCAAAATGGATTCCTGACAACAAATCCTCAAAGTCCTCATGCTATCATTCTGCCGCACCTGCTCCTAAGATCACACTCCCTGCTGAGGAACTGTGGCCAGAGAGCGATAAAAATGTGTAACACTCCCTATACTGCCCAACTTTGACAAAAGGAAGCAACTGACAGAAAGGCGTTTTCTTGTAAATGAGGAAAACATGTTTTTCTTTCAGCTCTCGGTGATGGAATTACTTCTCTGGTATAAATATTTTCAAATTACACTCAGAAAAGACTTATTTTGTTCACCATTGTGTAGAGCATATCTCAAATACCCTAATACAAGCAATAACTCAATTTTGACAAAATTGTCAGTTGCTTCCTTTTGTCAAATTAGGGCAGTGTAGCAACTTCCTCTGTTACTCGGGCAACAGAGGAAGTGGCTCACCGAAAATAACAGCAACAGGATATAACAAGCTTAACACCACATCCTCCGAAGATTGACACAAAAAGCTGGAATAGCTCAGCGGGATGGAAGGAATGGGTGACAGTTCGGATCGAGACCCTTCTTCAGACTGAAAATCACCGGGAAAGGGAAACGAGAAACATAGACAATGATGTCGAGAGATATAGAACAATGAATGAAATATATGGAAAACAGGAACAATGATAAAGGAAACAGGCCATCGTTAGCTGTTTGTTGGGTGAAAACGAGAACCTCGTGTAACTTGGGTGGGGGAGGGATGGAGAGAGGGGGACTGCCGGGATTTCTTGAAGTTGGAGAAATCAATATTCATACCACTGGGTTTTAAGCTGCCCAAGCGAAATATGAAATGCGGTTCCTCCAATTTGCAATTAGCCTCACTGACAATGGAGGAGGCCTAGGACAGAAAGATCAGTGTGGGAAAGGGAAGGAGAATTAAAGTGTTTAGCAACAGGGAGATCAAGTAGGTTGAGTGAAGATGTTTAGCGAAACGATCGCCCGGTCTACATTTGGTATCACCGATGTTTTGTTTCGCTGAACACCTTCGCTCAGTCCGCCTGGACCTACCTGGCCCTTCTTGCCATCTTAAAGCCAATAGAACAGTAATTGCTGGTCCAAAAAGGCTCACTCAAGGACATTTCAGTCACTTGCCATAGAATCATAGGTGTGGAAACAGGCCCTTCGCCACATTTTGCCCACACCGGCCAACATGTCCCAGCTACACTAGTCCCACTTGCCTGCGTTTAGCCCATATCCCTCCAAGCCTGTCCCATCCATGTACCTATCTAACTGTTTCTTAAATGTTGGGATAGTCCCTGCCCCATCTACCTCCTCTGGCACCTCGTTCCATACCTCCACCACCCTTTGTGTGAAAGAAGTTACCCCTCAGATTCCTACTAAATCTTTTCTCCTTCACCTTAAACCTATGTCCTCTGGTCCTCAATTCACCTACTCTAAGCAAGAAACTCTGTGCATCTACCCGATCTATTCCTTCACACTGTGTGGGAAGGAACTGCAGATGCTGGTTTACACAGAAGAGGCATAAAATGCTGGACTGTAATTCATGGTACTGGCAGTATCTCTGGAAAGAAGGAATGGGTGATGTTTCGGTCAAGACCCTTCTTCAAACTGAGCCTGAAGAAGGGATGCGAACCGAAACGTCACCCATTCTTTCTATGCGGAGATGCTGCCTGTTCCCCTGAGTTACTCCAGCAATTTGTGTCTGTTTTCCTTCACACCACTGTATTCGGGTGCATTCAATCCTACACCACAGAAAATAAATGCACAGGCTGGGGAATCTGTGGAATTCTTTGCAACAGAAATCTGTGGAGGCAGAGATAGATAGATTCTTGATTACTACTGGTGTCAGAGGTTATGGGGAGAAGGCCGTAGAATGGGGTTAGGAAGGAGAGATAGATCAGCCACAATTGATTCGCGGATTAGACTTGATGGGCCGAATAGTCTAATTGCACTATTCTTTATGACCTTACAAAAACGGAAAGCTGGCATGTCAGGCAGCATCTGAAGAGAGAAGCAGTTAACATTTCAGGTGGAAGGCAGACCCTTCAATAGATAGACACAAAATGCTGGAGTAACTCAGCAAACAGGCAGCATCTTAGGATAGAAGGAATGGGTGACGTTTCGGCCCGAGACTACAAGAGTCTGAAGAAGACTACAAGAGTCGAGCCGAACCATCACCTATTCCTTCTATCCAGAGATGCTGCCAGTCCCGCTGAGTTACTCCAGGGATTTGTGTCTGTCTTCAATATAAACCAGTATCTGCAGTTCCCTCCCATACAGACTCTGTGTGAAAAATGTTTTCCTCATCTCGGTCCTAAAAGATTTCCCCCTTATCCTTAAACTGTGACCCCTTGTTCTGGACTTCCCCAACATCGGGAACAATCTTCCTGCATCTAGCCTGTCCAACCCCTTAAGAATTTTGTACGTTTCTATAAGATCCCCCCTCAATCTTCTAAATTCTAGCGAGTACAAACCGAGTCTATCCAGTCTTTCATATGAAAGTCCTGACATCCCAGAAATTAGTCTGGTGAACCTTCTCTGTACTCCCTCTATGGCAAGAATGTCTTTCCTCAGATTAGGAGACCAAAACTGTACGCAATACTCCAGGTGTGGTCTCACCAAGACCCTGTACAACTGCAGTAGAACCTCCCTGCTCCTATACTCAAATGCTTTTGCTATGAATGCTAAAATACCATTCGCCTTCTTCACTGCCTGCTGCACCTGCATGCCTACTTTTAATGACTGGTGTACCATGACACCCAGGTCTCGTTGCATCTCCCCTTTTCCTAATCGGCCACCATTCAGATAATAGTCTACTTTCCTGTTTTTGCCACCAAAGTGGATAACCTCACATTTATCCACATTATACTGCATCTGCCATGCATTTGCCCACTCACCCAGCCTATCCAAGTCACCTTGCAGCCTCCGAGCATCCTCCTCACAGCTAACACTGCCCCCCAGCTTCGTGTCATCCGCAAACTTGGAGATGTTGCATTCAATTCCCTCGACCAAATCATTTATATCGTAAATAACATGGTGCCCAGAACTGCACACAATACTCTAAATGCACCCTAGCCAATGTATTGCACAACTGCAACATGACCTCCCAACTTCTGTACTGGTGGGGGTAAAAGCAACATTGGAATTGCTGCTTCATGTTGAGGAAATGTCTCTGTAAGTTCAGGATTGCTCTTTTGTAGCAGTGAAGCTCAGAGCATGGAGTGTTGAAATTGTTGCTTGTCTACAGTTATTTGTGCTGTGTTCCTCAGTTGCCAGGGTGATAGCTTGCCTGAGCAGCAGGAAAGATTACACAGCAAGCGTGCCAGGCCCAGTGCCGTCAAACGCTCATTATAGGTTCACCTACTCATTCCTGGGATCATTCTTGTAAACCTCCTCTGGGCCTCCTCTACAGAGCCAGCACATCCTTCCACAAATATGGTGCCCAAAATACTCATAATATTCCAAATGCGGCCTTACCAGCGCCTTATAAAGCCTCAGCATTACATCCCTGATTTTGTATACAAGCCCTCTTGAATAATAATAATTTATTTGTCATTCGAACATATAAGTATGATAAAAGCTGAATTATGTTAAATATATAAGTTGTAAGCTGGCCCAGGAATCCATTTAATATTTTCTTATATTTTTAACATAATTCAGCCTTATCAAGTATACATTTGAATGAAATGTCATTCCTCACGGGGCTGAGATGCAAGGTGCATAGTGGCTGATGTTGATGTAAGATGCCAGTGCAGCGAGTATGTGTGTTTTAGGTGAGAGGTGTGTGTGCGTTGGGGGGCAGCAGGGTATTCATCATTCTAACAGTCAGGGGAAGAAGCTGTTGGTGGTGCTGACCTTGATGCTCTGGTACCTCATGCCAGACGGCAGAGGGGCAAAGAGTTCATGGGAGGGGTGGAAGGAGTCCTTTATAATGTTGGAGGTTTTTCGGAGCCATCTTTTGTTGAAAATGCCCTGAATGGATGGGAGCGGTAGAATAAATGCTAGCATTGAGTTTGTTTTCTTTACTCCCGATTCGACTTGCCAGCTCAACATTTTGGGAAACGTGCACCCGCACTCCCAAGTCTCTGCACCCATGATTTTTGGATTCTCTCCCATTTAGAAAATAGTCTTTGCTACTACCAAAAAGCATGACTCCACAGTTTACTACACGATATTCCATATGCCACTTTCATAAACATTCAGGTCAGAAAGAGCTACAAAGGGATAAAATAGGTCAAAGGACAGGAGAAGATGTCAGATAGAGTATAATATAGTTCATTGCGATATTATCCAATTTGGAAGAAACAATGTAATATCTAAATAATATGAGAATATACCAAGGCATCTGCAAGTTCTGCCAGACGGAAAATAAAATTGTGTGCAGGCATAGAGAGTAATTGGGAAAGCTGATGTAAAGTTGGGTAGTTGAGGCCAGTTCATTGGCTATATTTAAGAGGGAGTTAGATGTGGCCCTTGTGGTTAAAGGGATCAGGGGGTATGGAGAGAAGGCAGGTACGGGATACTGAGTTGGATGATCAGCCATGATCATATTGAATGGCGGTGCAGGCTCGAAGGGCCGAATGGCCTACTCCTGCACCTATTTTCTATGTATCTATGTATCTATATGAGCGGCACGGTTATAAGGGTGGCACAGTGTCGCAGAGGTACAGTTTTCTCCCTTAGTCAGTGCGAGAGACCCGTTCGATCCCGACTACGGGTGCTATCTGTGCGGAGTTTGCACGTTCTCCCCGTGACCTGTGTGGGATTTCTCCAGGATATTTGGTTTCCTCCCGCCCTCCAAAGTGTGACTGGTTTGTAGAGTAATTGGCTTGATATAGATGTAAAATTGTCCCTAGTGTGTGTGTGTAGGATCGAACCCGGGTTTCTGACGCTGAAAGGTAGTAGTAGCTCGACCGCTGGCTGATGATAAACAGATTGTTGGGGCTGTAAGTAGACAGATTTCTGCAGTTCCTTCTCAAACATGTTGGGTCTGTAAACCAAAGATACTAGATACTGAGCTGCCAGCCCAAGAATCCATTCGACCCACAATGTCCATACTAGCCCTCTGGAAAAAAGTCCTTCGGCCCACAACACCCATACTAGCGCAACAGAAAGCCCCCCCACCCCCCCGCACTGGCCAGCAATATTGGAATTGGTGGAGAGGTGGAATATTGCATTGGGTGACCAGCCCTCCCGTGTGATGCTGGGACCCAACTTAGTCTAGTTATTGTATATAAGTTGGAAATGTTGTCCTTTGTTTGAAATATGATGAATTTGACATCACTTTTATTGATTAGCTGATATGGAAAACACTGCAACCCTGTATATGTCGCGCACAAAATGATGTAAATAAAAAGTGTTTTCCTTGTTTATGAAGTTCAATTTAGAATTATTTGAAATTGTGGGGGTTGGTGCAAAATACTGCTGACCCACGAATGTATCGTTATGAGACATTCAAGTTTTTAAAATCCATGTCTCAAAAAAAGCCAAGAAGGTCCCCATATTATTTGACCAACTTATCGACTGAATTTAAATATGTAGGGATGTATGTACTACATTGTGTTACGCTAATATAGAATGAAAAAATGGAAAAATATTTCGACATTGTGTTCATGGATATTTTATTCACAATATTAGGATTTCATATATATTTTATATATATGTGTGTGTGTGTGTATATATATATGTGTATACATACAAATATATGTGTTTATATATGAATATACACACTTATTGTAATATATATTGTGATATATATATATATATAGTGATATATATGTGTGTGTGTATATATATATATATATTTATATATATATATATATATATAGTGATACACACACACAAATATATATATATACATACACACAGAGATTGAAAGAAAAAGGTTGCTAAACAAATTAGAGGAAATCTGAAGAAAGAAAACTAGAGAAATATGTCAAGTCAAGTCACTTTTATTTATATAGCACATTTAAAAAAACAAGCGACCACGTTCGGTCCGCGCTGGACGCATGCAATTGCATGCTGGTGGGACAGACCCTTAACTTGCCTCTCACATACAGGTACACACAAACACACATTCATATAAATATATATATATGTTACATTTAATTTTGTGTAGTGTGTGTTGAAGCAATACAAGGGAAGCTGCACAATACAATGCAAGGGAAACTACGCAAAGGTGGCGGCTGGGGAGGAAAGATGGGGGAACGGGGAAAACATTTACAATAAAATTAACTGAAATATGTGAGGTGATAGATGCGCAATATCAAACACTGTTTGATATATCAAACACTGTTCCCTACAACACTAATTACACTAATTACACTGGTTACACCAAAGATACTAGAGGAGCTCCGCTCCGCTCCGCTATATAATCTTTGGATCAAAGCAGCAGGAGGCAAACCGGAAGTCGTGTTTTGCATTAGAAAATGGCGGCCGTGACGTTCCATTGCGTACTACACGTCAGTCCATTGGATTTCGGAGGAGTGGTCTATCTTGCTCCTCTAGTATCTTTGCTGTAAACTGTGAGGCCAGAAAAAGACCTCCCCACCCACTGAACCCTCTCAACACCCAACATGTCCGCACCCTCTCGATAAACTCGGGGCCTCACCGGACATTTGTGGCCGCGGGAGCCGCTTCACCGTTCGGCGGGGATACCGGTTCTCCGACCGCCCGGGCTTTTCTCCAAGATCCTAGAGCATCGTTGCTTTTCTCCATGGAGATTATTTCATCTGCGCCACGTTTGCTCGCAGTTACTTCCCGTCGTCGGCAGCGAGTGACGGTTGGTGGCGGCATCGGGCGGGAGGCCAAGTCCCGCCCCCTTTCGCGCGTCACGGGAGCAGCAGCCGTCGCTATTGGTTAACGCTCGGTGATCGATGTTCCCAGCGACCAATGGGGAAGATTGGGACCTTGCTGCCCCGCCTTCTCCCATACGTCATCCGCGGCTGTGGGGGGGGGGTGGTGACGTTATTGTCTAGGATTCGGAGAACAGGCCATTGGTTATTCCCCGGTGATCGGCATTCCCCGCAACCAATGGGGAAGATTGGGGCCTTTCTACCCCGCCTTCTCCCACACGTCATGCGGAGGTTCTCCTCTGTTATTGGGTATCCGCGGGGGATTGACATCAATTACCACCAATGGAATCGATTGGGAGGACCCTCCCCCAACGTCATCGAGAGCAAAGATCCTATAGCGGAGCAAGATAGACCACTCCTTCTAAATGCAATGGGCTGACGTGTAGTACGCAACGGAGCGGAACGTGGGCCTTTTTTTCATCCATTTCAGTAACCTGACCCGACTCGCAGTGTAATCAACGTTGCAGGGAACAGTTTGTTTTAATAAATTATAATTCTGAAAATGAAGATTAGATTTTTACCAAAGAACTTTTATTTTCACGAGGCTGTTTCCGTAACCGGCTTCCGTCTCCGCACTAGTATCTTTGCTCCGCTATAGGATCTTTGGTGCAGAGACGGAAGCCGGTTACGGAAATGAGGCCGAAAATTTCCCATGAATCTGCCCATGACCGTACTGCGTCTTTTTCGTCGAGTGGGCTATCTTGCTTGCTATAGGACCTTCGCTGTTGAGAACACGCCCGGCCCCCTCCCAGTGCGACGTGGGGAGGGTTCAGCCTCCACCATTTGTTATTCCCGCTCACAGAAACATAGAAAATAGGTGCAGGAGAAAAGGGGCTGTCCCACTTGGGCGACCTAATTGGCCAGTTTAGAAGAGTTTAGGAGAGTTTGAAAAAAATGTCATGTTGAAGACATCCTTCGACTATGTAGAAGACCTCCTTCGATTATGTAGAAGACCTCCTTCGACTATGTTGAAGACTAGCTACGACTAACTTCGGGAAAATTGGACACCGAATAGTGGAGAGTGAAGACGACCTCCTTCGATCTCCTTCGACCTCCCTTCGACTATGATGAAGACAATGACTACTTTCGAGTACCCTCGATTACCTACGACTAACATGCCGACCTACTAGGACCTACTACGACTAAACCTACGAGTAAAAAAAGTATCGTTTTTTTTCCATGGCGTCCTTTTTTTACTCACGGCCATTTTTCAACATGTTGAAAAATACGCCGCGACCTAACCGAGGCATCGAGTATACGGGGACTACTCTCGAGCATGAAGGAGAGTTACAAAGACCTCCTACGGCCTCGTGTCGACCATGCTGCGAGTATGAGTCGAGGGTAAACTCGCCAGAACTCGCGGATTAGGTCGCCCAAGTGGGACAGCCCCTTTAGCCATACGGCCTTTTGAGCCTGCAACGCCATTCAATATGATCATGACTGATCATCCAAAATCAGTATCCCGATCTGGCTTTTCCCCAAGAAGAAGCTTCTTCTTCTCCCGGGTCCCCCACATGGGATCGCAGGCTGCGGACGCCGCGCCAGCTGGAGCTCTGCAGACTGCGACTTCAGGCTGCCGTGGGCCAGCGAACGGAGCGCTCCCCTCCGGCGAGCCACAGCACATGAGCATTAGTACAGATTTTACTCTCCCACTTATCCAAATCCTCATAGTCTCTCTCTATCAAACCAAAGCCAACCATTAGTCTCAACGTGTCCAAGACATCCTGAAAGGGCAGGGAGAGGAGCCCGAGGTCGTGATACATATAGGTACCAATGACATAGGTAAAAAAAGAGAAGAGGTCCTGAAAGGAGAATTTAGGGAGTTAGGAGGGGAGTTAAAGAGAAGGACAGCAAAGGTAACAATCTCGGGATTAATGCCTGTGCCACGCGACAGTGAGAGTAGGAATGGAGCGAGGTGGAGGATAAATGCGTGGCTGAAGGACTGGTGCAGAAGGCAGGGATTCAAATTTCTGGATCATTGGGACCTCTTTTGTGGAAGGTTCGACCTGTACAAAAAGGATGGGTTGCACTTGAACCTGAGGGGGACCGATATCCTGGCGGGGAGATCTGCAAAGGCTACTGGGGATACTTTAAACTAGAATGGTTGTGGGGGGGACTCAAATAGAGAAAGCTATTGGACAGTGTGTGAGGCAGGAGGCAGAGAAGGAAAGCACTCAGACCAACATGTAGGGGGGAAAGAAGAAAACAATAATAAACAGAGAATAAGAGGTGGTGGGGTTCTTAAATGGGTGAGCAGAGAAACAGAGGGTGTAAAATGCGGGCGGAAGTAACAGGTAGCAAGGTGAAAAGTAAAAGTGGCAGGCAGACAAATCCAGGGCAAAAATCAAAAGAGCCACTTTTCAACATAATTGTATGAGGGGTAAGAGCGTTGTAAAAACAAGCCTGAAGGCATTGTGTCTCAATGCAAGGAGCATTCGTAATAAGGTGGATGAGTTGAACGTGCAGATAGCAATTAATGATTATGATATAGTTGGGATCACGGAGACATGGCTCCAGGGTGACCAAGGCTGGGAGCTGAACATCCAGGGATATTCAATATTCAGGAGGGATAGAGAGAAAGGAAAAGGAGGTGGGGTAGCGTTGCTGGTTAGAGAGGAGATTAACGCAGTGGAATGGAAGGACATTAGCTTGGAGGATGTGGAATCGGTATGGGTAGCGCTGCGAACACTAACTGGCAGAAAACGCTGGTGGGTGTTGTATACAGGCCACCTAGCAGTAGTAGTGAAGTTGGGGATGGCATCAAACAGGAAATTAGAAATGCGTGCAACAAAGGCAAAACAGTTATAATGGGTGACTTCAATCTACATATAGATTGGGTGAATCAAATTGGCAGGGGTGCTGAGGAAGAGGATTTCTTGGAATGTATGAGGGATAGTTATCTAAACGAACATGTAGAGGAACCAACGAGAGAGCAGGCTATACTAGACTGGGTATTGAGTAATGAGGAAGGGTTAGTTAGCAGTCTTGTTGCGCGTGCCCCCTTGGGCAAGAGTGACCATAATATGGTTGAGTTCTTTATTAGGATGGAGAGTGACATTGTTAATTCAGAAACAACGGTTCTGAACTTAAATAAAGGTAACTTTGAGGGTATGAGACGTGAATTGGCCAAGATTGACTGGCAATTAGTTCTAAAAGGGTTGACGGTGGATATGCAATGGAAGGCATTTAAAGACTGCATGGATGAACTACAAAAATTGTTCATCCCAGTTTGGCAAAAGAATAAATCAGGGAAGGTAGTGCATCCGTGGGTAACAAGGGAAATCAGGGATAGTATCAAAGCAAAAGATGATGCGTACAAATTAGCCAGAAAAAGCAGCATACCAGAGGACTGGGAGAAATTCAGAGACCAGCAGAGGAGGATAAAGGGCTTAATTAGGAAAGGGAAAATAGATTATGAAAGGAAACTGGCAGGGAACATAAAAACTGACTGCAAAAGTTTTTATAGATATGTGAAGAGAAAGAGATTAGTTAAAACAAATGTAGGTCCCTTGCAGTCAGAAACAGGTGAATTGATCATGGGGAACAAGGATATGGCGGACCAATTGAATAACTACTTTGGATCCGTCTTCACTAAGGAAGACATAAATAATCTGCCGGAAATAGCAGGGGGCCGCGGGTCAAAGGAGATGGAGGAACTGAGTGAAATCCAGGTTAGTCGGGAAGTGGTGTTGGGCAAATTGAATGGATTAAAGGCCAATAAATCACCAGGGCCAGATAGGCTGCATCCCAGAGTACTTAAGGAAGTAGCTCCAGAAATAGTGGATGCATTAGTGATAATTTTTCAAAACTCTTTAGATTCTGGAGTAGTTCCTGAGGATTGGAGGGTAGCAAACGTAACCCCACTTTTTAAGAAGGAGGGAGAGAGAAAATGGGGAATTACAGACCAGTTAGTCTAACATCGGTAGTGGGGAACTGCTAGAGTCAGTTATTAAAGATGGGATAGCAGCACATTTGGAAAGTGGTGAAATCATTGGACAAAGTCAGCATGGATTTACGAAAGGTAAATCGTGTCTGACGAATCTTATAGAATTTTTCGAGGATGTAACTAGTAGAGTGGATAGGGGTGAACCAGTGGATGTGTTGTATCTGGACTTTCAGAAGGCTTTTCGACAAGGTACCACATAAGAGATTAGGATACAAACTTAAATCACACGGTATTAGGGGTTCAGTATTGATGTGGATAGAGAACTGGCTGGCAAACAGGAAGCAAAGTGTAGGAGTAAACGGGTCCTTTTCACAATGGCAGGCAGTGACTAGTGGGTACCGCAAGGCTCAGTGCTGGGACCCCAGCTATTTACAATTTATATTAATGATCTGGACGAGGGAATTGAAAGCAACATCTCCAAGTTTGCGGATGACACTAAGCTGGGGGCAGTGTTAGCTGTGAGGAGGATGCTAGGAGACTGCAAGGTGACTTGGGATAGGCTGGATGAGTGGGCAAATGTTTGGCAGATGCAGTATAATGTGGATAAATGTGAGTTATCCACTTTGGTGGCAAAAACGGGAAGGCACACTATTATCTAAATGGTGGCCGATTAGGAAATGGGGAGATGCAGCGACACCTGGGTGTCATGGTACACCAGTCATTGAAAGTAGGCATGCAGGTGCAGCAGGCAGTGAAGAAAGCGAATGGTATGTTGGCCTTCATAGCAAGAGGATTTGAGTATAGGAGCAGGGAGGTTCTACTGCAGTTGTACAGGGTCTTGGTGAGACCACACCTGGAGTATTGCGTAGTTTTGGTCTCCAAATCTGAGGAAGGGCATTATAGCCATAGAGGGAGTGCAAAGAAGGTTCACCAGACTGATTCCTGGGATGTCAGGACTTTCATATGAAGAAAGACTGGATAGACTTGGCTTATACGCGCTAGAATTTAGGAGATTGAGAGGGGATCTTATAGAAACGCACACAATTCTTATGGGGTTGGACAGGCTAGATGCAGGAAGATTGTTCCCGATGTTGGGGAAGTCCAGGACAAGGGGTCACAGCTTAAGGATAAGGGGGAAATCCTTTAAGACCGAGATGAGGAAAACTTTTTCACACAGAGAGTGGTGAATCTCTGGAACTCTCTGCCACAGAGGGTAGTTGAGGCCAGTTCATTGGCTATATTTAAGAGGGAGTTAAATGTGGCCCTTGTGGCTAAAGGGATCAGGGGGTATGAGGGAAGGCAGGTACGGGATACTGAGTTGGATGATCAGCCATGATCATATTGAATGACGGTGCAGGCTCGAAGGGCCGAATGGCCTACTCCTGCACCTATTTTCTATGTATCTATGTATCTATGTAATAGCAATCTGAGGGCTAACCTTTTCACACAAAGGGAGGTGGGTGTATGGAACAAGCTGCCAGAAGAGGTAGTTGATGCTGGGACTATCCCATCATTTAAGAAATATTAGAGAGGTACATGGATAGGAGAGGTTTGGAGGGATATGGACCAAGCGCAGGCAAGTGGGATTAGTGTAGCTGGTGCATGTTGGCTGGTGTGGGCGAGTTGGGCTGAAGGGCCTGTTCCACACTGTATCGCTGTATGAGTAAAGTCAAAACTTCATACAGACAAGCACCTGTAGTCTGGATCAAACTCGGGTCTCTAGCGCTGGGAGGCACAGCCCTATCTTGCAGGTAGGTCTGTCTGTCTGTCTGTCTGTCTATCTATCTTTCTATACATAACAAACTGATCTTGTGCTCTTCCGTTTGCATGGTTTTTCTATTTGCACAAAAACGGTACACGATACCACTATGATTTTTCGCCACCTTACTCGCCATTCTCCTGTGCTCATGCAATAAGTTTTGTTGCATTCGATGGGATATTTTTTAAGTTATTATAAGGTTTAAAAATCTTTTAAAAAGCGCATGCGCAGATTGGTCTCCTCTCCTGTCGATCAGCGCAATGCAGATTGGTCTCCTACCCTGTCTGTCGCCGGGACGGTGACACCCCTTCCTGCACCGTATTCACACTGATTGGCCGGGTCTACTGTCAGTCACCCCTTCCTGCACCATCGCCGCACTGATTGGTCAGGTCTGCTGTCAGAGGGGAGAGGAGTTATGGAGTGACTGCGGGAGAGGAAAGGGGAGGTGAGGGGAGGTGAGGGCGTGATTGGTGGAGGGGAGGAGAGGGGAAAGAAGAGGGAGGGTGAAGAGGAGGGGGTGGGAATTCTGGGCGATGACGGGAAATGAACCACGCCTGCGCAGTGAGTGGTAGAATATTGCATTGGGGGAACGGGTGAGTGGTGGAATATTGCATTGGGGGAGCAAACCCAACGGGTCTGCACTTAGCCGAGTCCTTTATATAAACCACAAAGAGCAACAAGCCCAGTGACGATCCCCGAGGCGCACCACGGGTAACAAGTCTACAGTCTGAAAAAGAACATTCCATCACCAACAATCGTAGCATGAAATAAATTCTCCAGACACAAGGAACGGCAGATGCCGGAAACATGAGCAAAATGCAAAGTGCTCAACAAACTCAGTTGGTTGTGCAGCATCTGTGGAGGGAGATGGCTGTGCAACGTTTCAGGGTAGGGGGTCTTGGAGTAGGAGGGAGAAAGCTGCAGAAATTAGCTAGGTGGGACAAAGGCATGCAAGTGGCAGACGGATAGAAGCGAATCGGTGGCGGTCTTGATGGGTGGACAAAGGCTAGAGGTGAAAATTGGGCAAATGCATGTCAGAGTTAGAGGAGGAAAAGGAAAGATGTTACAGGAAAGATGTCGTCAAGCTGGAAAGGGTACAGGGAAGATTTACGAGGATGTCGCCAGGGTTAGAGGGTCAACGCTACAGGGAGAGGTCTAGTAGACCGGGATTCTATTCCTTGGAGCACAGGAGGATGAGGGGTGATCTTATAGAGGTGCATTAAAATCATGAGAGGAATTGATCGGGTAGATGCACAGTCTCTTGCGCAGAGTAGGTGAATCAAGGACCCGATATTTCCTAGTCCCTACCTGGTCGGAGATAAAAATTTACTTACTTACTTACTAAACTGAGGGGTAACTTTTTCAACCAAAGGTTGGTGGGTGTGTGGACCAAGCTGCCAGAGGAGGTAAGTTGCAGAGGAGGTAGTTGAGGCAGGGACTATCGCGACTGTTAGACAGGTACATGGGAGAGGACAGGTTTGAATTGAGGACCCATAGGCCTTAAAACATAGGTTTTGGTGAGGGGGGGGGAGATTTACTGGGAATCGGAGGGGTAACAATTTCACACAAAGGGTAGTGGGTGTGGAACGCGTTGATGGAGGAGATAGTTGAGCCAGGGACAAGCGCGACATTTCAGAAACAGACAGGTACAGGGAGTGGACAGGTTTGGAGGGATATGCACCAAACGCGGGCAGGTGGGAGTGGTGTCGCTGGGACATGTTGGCCGGTGTGGGCAAGTTGTGCCGAAGGGCCTGTTTCCATGTTGTATCACTCTATGACTCTAAGAAGTGTGAGTATAAAGCCGGAGAGAGGGATATGGGTGGATGTAGTGGTGTAGTGGAAGAGATATTTACACAACAGGATGGAGCACAGGTTACCGAAAGGGGGAAGGAAGGGGTGTAATTTAAAACTGGAGAACGTAATCTTCATACTTTTTAGTTTAGAGATATAGTTTAATTTGCGAGGGCTTGTATACAAAAACAGGGATGTAATGTTGAGGGTCGATAAGGCGTTGGTCAAGCCCTTCAGCCCACCCAGTCACACCGACCAGCGGTCCCTGAACATTAACAATATCCTACACACACACTAGGGACAATTTGCAAGTGTGGGAAGAAGCTGGAGCACCCGGAGAAAACCCATGCAGGTCACGGGAGAACGTACAAACCCCATATGGCCAAGCGCCGGTTGTCAGGATCAAACCCGGATCTCTGGCGCTGTAAGGCAGAAACCCCACCACTTCACCACTGTGCCGCCCACTGTTGTGTTGTGTGCCACCTAAGAGGAATCTGAGGTAGTTGCTGTTCCTCCATTCAGCGTTGTTCCAGTTAGCTGGACCTCAGATTAGCTTGGATCCGATTCGGGTTAACATTCTAGAGCAGCCTCCCGTGGGTAAACTTATTAAAGACCTTGCTGATAAGTCATGTGATAG
Organism: Malacoraja senta; assembly: GCA_038087875.1. NCBI lineage: Eukaryota > Metazoa > Chordata > Chondrichthyes > Rajiformes > Rajidae > Malacoraja > Malacoraja senta. Next base: position 1,991,749 of record JAXLNO010005841.1, read on the forward strand.
AAGAATTAAGCCATTCGACCCATCAAGTCTACTCCGCCATTCAATCATGGCTGAAATATCTCTCCCTCCTAACCCCTTTCTCCTGCCTTCTTCCCACAACTCCCATACTAATCAAGAAGCTGTCTATCTCTGCCTCAGAAATATCTGCTGACTTGATGCTTCCAGATGAATTCTGGAAGAATTATAAAGATTCGCCACCATGTGACAAAAGCTTCATCTCCTTTAAATCTGAGGCCATGACTCTCCCATTGGTGGAAACATCCTCTCCTCATCCACTCAATCCAAGCCTTTCACTATTCTGTACGTTTCAATGACCCTCCCACTCCCCTCATTATTCTAAACTGCAGCAAATATAGGCCCAGTGCCATCAAACACTCATCATATGTTAACCTACTCATTCCTGGGATGATACTTGTAAACCCTCTTCTGGACCCTCTCCAGAGCCAGGACATCCTGCCTCAAATATTGCCTGACCAGCGCCTTATCGACCCTCAGCGTTACATCCCTGTTTTTGTATACAAGCCCTCGCAAATTAAATGCTAGCATTACGTTTGCTTTCTTTACTACTGAATCGACATGCAGATTAACATTTTAGGAATCCTGCACCAGCAATCCGATGTCCCTTTGCCCCTCCGATTTCTGGATTCTCTCCCCATTTAGAAATTAATCTACGACTTTATTCGTAAATTTAGAGATGCATCATGGAATCAGGCCCTTCTGCCCACCGAGTCCTTGCAACCACCGGTCACCCATACACTGGCTCTATCCTGCACACTAGGGGCCATTACAGAAGCTGTTTAACCTACAAACTGCACGTCTTTGCAATGTGGGAGAGAGCCGGAGCAAGGGAGAAAACCCACGTGGTCACAGGGAGAACGTCGAAACTCGGAAAGTCAGGATCGAACCGGGGTCTCTGGCACTGCAAGGCAGTAACTCTATGACTGCCTCACGGAGCTGCCCAGTAATGGAGGTGTACAGCCAGTGATGGACACTCTGGGTTGCTTTTGCAGTGCATCTGGACCCGTTGTGATGCCGTGTGGGTCATGTTTCTAAATGACCCGAGTTCAGAACCATGTCAGGAAATGACAACCGCTTATTAAGTTTAGCATCGTAGAGTCATAGGATACAGGCCCTTCAGCCCAACCTGCCCATTACAAATGTAGGATACAAGATAGAGTCAGAGTGATACAATGTGGAAACAGGCCCTTCGGCCCCACTTGCCCACACCGGCCAACAAGCTCCAGCAACACTAGTCCCACCTGCCTGCGTTTGGCCCATATCATTCCAAACCTGTCCTATCCATATACCTGTCTGACTGCTTCTTAAATGTTGGGATAGTCCCTGCCTCAACTACCTCCTCTGGCAGCTTGTTTTACATGCCCACCACCCTTTGTGTGAAAATATTACCCCTCAGATTCCTATTAAATCATTTCCCCTTCACCTTAAATCACCGCCCCTTTGGTCCATAAATTCATCCCTAGTGCCCCCTGTAAATAAAAAGCATTATTCAGAGTAGGGGTTTGCATATCCCACTAAGGAAGATGATAACACAATAAAATTTAAAACTGTGACAGTTCATTACACATGTATTCAAAATCTATTTACATTTTAGTTTAAATAACAAAATTGATGAGCTAGAGCCAGTGATACCAGCTTAACGAAGTCTGATAGGTGTTTGGCAAGAATCTGAGAGACCCCATTTAGTAACTACATAGCATCAGCGAGACCAAGTGCAGACTCGGCGATCCATTCGCTGAACACCTCCGCTCAGTCCGCCTCAACCGACCTGATCTCCCGGTTGCTAAACACTGTAACACACCCTCCCATTCCCACACGGACCTTTCTGTCAGGAGGAACACCTCATATTTTGCCTGGGCAGCTTCCACCCCAGCGGTATGAACATTGACTACTCTAAATTCAAGCAACCTTTCCCTCTCTCCATCCCTCCCTTCCCAGTTCTCTGACCAGTCTTACTGTCTCCGACTACAATTGCATTTGCTTTGTCATTACCTTCTCCCACCTCACAATGATCTAATCTACATTTTCCATGATCTCCATTCCCTTTGTCCTGTTTTCACACCTTACACTTCCTTATCTATGTATCTCCCTCTCCCCTGACAATAGCAACAGAAGATAACTAAAAAGACAATACAGGGAGAAAAGATGAGGTATGAAGGTAAGCTAGCCAAGAATATAAAGGAGGATAGTAAATGCTTCTTTAGGTACGTGAAGTGGGAAAAATTAGTTATTACCAAAGTTGGGCCCTTGAAGACCAAAGAAGGTGAATTTATTATGGGAAACAAGGAAATGGCAGATGAGTTGAACAGGCACTTTGGATCCGTCTTCACTAAGGAGGACAAACAATCTTCTTGATATAGTAGTGGCCAGAGGATCTGGGGTGACGGAGGAAATGAAGGAAATCCACATTAGGCAGGAAATGGTGTTGGGTAGACTGATGGGATTGAAGGCTGATAAATCCCCAGGGCCTGATGGTCTGCATCCCAGGGTACTTAAGGAAGTGGCTCTAGAAATCATGGATGCATTGGTGATAGTTTTCCAATATTCTATAGATTCAGGATCAGTTCCTGTGGATTGGAGGGTAGCTAATGTTACCATTACAAATGTAGGATACAAGATAGTCACAGAGTGATACAACCCTCTGACTAAATAAATTTCTCCTCATCTCCTTCCGAAAAAAACGTGCTTTATTTCAGAGGCTATAATAATAATAATAATAATAAATTTTATTTATGGGCGCCTTTCAAATCTCAAGGACACCTTACAGATTTTACAGTAAACGGAATGAAATAAATAGTAAAGACATCACAAGTACACAAATTAATACAGAATTTAAAAAAAATCCCCAAATCAAAAACACAGTATGGAAGAGAGAGCAGCGGCTGCTAATACGCGCCTGCGTCCACTCCCCCTTCCGGCAGCCATCTTGGACACAAAGTAAAACAATCAATTAACATTTAACATTTACACACAAAGATCATCCCCCCACAATGATTACCACTGTGGGGGAAGACACAATATCCAGTCCCCAACCCGTTCTCCCAAAGACGGCATATTGAGGCCTCCACAGTTGCCTCTACGGAGGCCGGATGTTCCTGGCCGTTCTCGCCGGGTGCAGTTGTCCCGGCGTCGGGAGTCCTCGCAGCGGCTGGGGCGGCTGATCTCCTATTGGAGTCTGTGGCTTCCGAAGCCGACAAGGCCGCGCCGATTTGGAGCTCAGAGGCTCCCGATGTTGGGGTCGGCACCGCCGCCCGCGGCTGGCCGCTCCACAGACCCGCAGCCTGGAGGTGTTGAGGTCGGCGGTCACAGCTCACCGGAGCCCCAGCGCGTCGATCCAGTGCGGCAACCCAGGCAAGGCATCGCCCGCTCCACTCCACGATAGCGCTCCAGCGCTGTGCCGTCACCAAAGCTGAAGGTGCGAGGCGGTCCCCGCCAGGAAACGCCGCTCCAGGCCCGCTGGTAGTCCGCAAGGACGGGTCGACGGGGCAGCCCGGAGAAAAAGCCGCCTCACCGACCAGGTAGGGACCTTAAAATAGTTTCCCCCGTTGCCCCCCCACAAGAAGTCACATTCCCCAGAAAAGACAGACATAGGTAACTAAAAACTAAAGGAAAAAAGTGAAATTAACGGACAGCTGCTGGTTAGCAGCCGTTCCCTAAGATGGCTCCTCCTCCTATGACCTCCAATTCACAACTCTCTCACTAGTGGAAGCCTTTCACTATTCAAGTCGTTCATTATTCATGACGTTTCGGAGGTCCCACCTCATTCTTCCAAACTCCAGCGAATATAGGCCCAGTGCCATCAAACGCTCATCTTATGTTAACCTACTCATTCCAGGGATCATTCTTGTAAACCCTCCTCTGGACCTTCGCCAAAACTAGCACATCATTCCTCAGATATGGTGCCCAGAATTGTTCACAATATGCTGGCCTTTATAAATAAGAGCATTGAATATAGAAGTTGGGATGTAATGTTAAAATTGTACAAGGCATTGGTGAGGCCAATTCTGGAATATGGTGTACAATTCTGGTCGCCAAATTATAGGAAGGATGTCAACAAAATAGAGTACAGAGGAGATTTACTAGAATGTTGCCTGGGTTTCAGCAACCAAGTTACAGAGAAAGGTTGAACAAGTTAGGTCTTTATTCTTTGGAGCGCAGAAGGTTAAGGGGGGACTTGATAGAGGGCTTTAAAATGATGAGAGGGATAGACAGAGTTGACGTTGATAAGCTTTTTCCATTGAGAGTAGGGAAGATTCAAACAAGAGGACATGATTTGAGAATTAAGGGACAGAAGTTTAGGGGTAACATGAGGGGGAACTTCTTTACTCAGAGTGGTAGCTGTGTGAAATGAGCTTCCAGTGGAAGTGGTGGAGGCAGGTTCGATTTTATCATTTAAAAATAAATTGGATAGGAATGGAGGGTTATGTTCTGAGTGCAGGTAGATGGGACTAGGTGAGAATAAGTGTTCGGCATGGACGAGAAGGGCCGAGATAGCCTGTTTCCGTGCTGTAATTGTTATAATTCCAAACGCAGCCTATCCAGCACCAAATAGAGCCTCAGCATTACATATCTGTTTTTGTCTTCAAGCCCTCTCAAAATAAATGCTAGCATCACATTTGCGCTTTTTATCACCGATTCGACTCGCAGATTAACTTCTTGTGAATGTTGCACCAGCACTCCCAACTCCCTTTGCACCTCCAATTTCTGGATTCTCTCCCAGTTTAGAAAATCACTTGTTTGTGTTTTGTGTTTAGTGATAAGCGTAAAATGGACATACCAGCAAAACTTAAAAACTCAAAAGCTCCCCCAATACCTAAAGACCTGGGATTTGGATGCACCACAAGATTTAAAGGTACTATAATTATTCAAAATGCATGACACCACACAAAAGAACCTAGGAGGAATCTCATTTCGTAGTTGGAATATAAGAGGTATTAACGAACCTATTAAAAGGGGTAAGATACTAGCTCAGCTGAAATTGTACAACTCCGACATAACCTTCCTACAAGAAACACACCTAAAATCTCAGGATCAAGTTAGGTTGAGGGCGAAATGGATAGGTCAAACATACCATTCTTCATTTACTTCAAAATCTAGAGGCACGTCAATCATCATAAGAAAAGGTATACCATTTAAAGCAAAGAATATTATAACAGATATAGAAGGGAGATACCTAATAGTTAATGGAGAAATCCATGACACTCCACTTACTTTGGTAAATATATATGCCCCTAACTTTGATAACCCCCACTTTTTCAATAAAATTTTCAACATAATTGCAGAGTCAAACCATCAAAATGTTATAATAGGAGGAGACTTTAACTGTGTTTTAGATCCGTACTTAGATAAATCAAGTCAAAAACAGAGAGGGAATATGAAATCGAAAACTGGGGAACTTCTCAATACCTATATAAACAACACTAATATAGCAGATGTTTGGAGAATTGTTAATCCAACTGGCAGGGAATACTCGTTTTACTCAATGGTACATAAGACATACTCACGTATAGACTACTTTCTGCTGGATACAAAATTAATCCCCCAAACATCTAATGCAAAATACCACACAAACTCGATTTCAGACCATTCTCCACTAACTTTCTTTTTAAAACTGGAAGGATTGTCTAAGAATAAATCGTTTTGGAGATTTAATTCTCAAATTCTAAAAGATCCACAAGCGAGTATATATTTAAAAGAACAAATGGAGGTCTTTTTTCAAATAAATGATACTCCAGATATATCGCCTACTGTATTATGGGAATCTTTTAAAGCATACATTAGGGGTATTATAATTTCATATCAAGCTTTTCAAAATAAAAAGAATAAGAATGAACAGACAGTTAAAAGAACTTATTAGACAAATGGATATAGATAATGCTAAAGATCCATCAATAGATAAACATAATAAAATAATAATTTTGAAATTTAAATTAAATAAATTATTATCTGCCAAACTTATAAGACTTTTTCAAATTACAAAACAAGAGCACTTTGAATTTGGGGATAAACCGCATAAACTTTTGGCTCGCCAGCTAAAAAACGAGAAAAGGAACATACTATACCAAAGATCAAATCAGATAAAGGGGAATTATTAACAACACCAAAGGATATTAATAATAGATTTGCGCAATTTTATGAGAATTTGTATACATCTAAAACGACAATTGATTCCAATAATATCACAAAGTTCTTGGATACCTGTAATCTTCCAAAGTTAGAACTGAAGGAACAAGAGGAACTGGGTGCACAAATCTCAATTAAGGAATTAGAAGATACAATAAACTCACTAAAGAATGGAAAAACACCAGGCCCTGACGGATTTACTAATGAATTTTATAAAAGCTTTTACGATAAAATAATACCAAGATTACAAAAAATGTACCAATATGCTTTTAAAAAACGAATACTACCTGATACATTATCGGAATCAACGATTACATTAATACCTAAGAAAAATAAAGACTTAGAAGAACCTGGTTCATATAGAGCTATAGCATTGTTAAACACAGATCAAAAAATATTAGCGAAAACATTAGCTAGAAGATTAAGTAAATACATTAGTAAATTAATAAACCCAGATCAGACGGGGTTTATCCCTAAGAGATACTCATCTAACAATATGAGACGTCTACTCAACATAATGCACTCACACAAATCTGAAGATCAAGAATTATCAATTATTTCGCTGGATGCTGAAAAAGCATTTGATCAAGTATAATGCTGGGGGAGAATTTTATTCTATGGATCAAGTTACTATATAACAAACCTACAGCTAGAATACTAACTAATAACATATTATCCTCGAAATTCCAACCATCAAGGGGAAATAGACAAGGATGCTCATTATCACCACAGCTGTTTGCTCTCATTATTGAACCGCTAGCAGAAAAAATTAGAATACACCCTGATATCCATGGATATAATACTAAAGATTCATATAATAAAATATCTTTATACGTGGATGATATATTACTGTACATTACAAAACCTCAAATCACTATACCAAATATATTAAATTTAATTGAAGATTTTGGATCTTTTTCTGGATATAGAATAAATTGGAATAAAAGTGAAATTATGTCAATAAAACCAAAAGATTCAACACATCTTTTAAAATTCCCTTTTAAAATAGCAACAGAAAAATTTAAATATTTGGGAATCGAAATTACCAGATCATATCAAGGTATGTTTAGGGCAAATTTTGACCCCTTACTTAATAAATTAAACACACTAATTAAATTCTGGAAAACGCTCCCGATGTCTTTAATAGGCCGAATAAACGCAATAAAAATGATCTTTTTACCACAAATTTTATACCTATTTCAATTAATTCCTATATACTTACCAAAGAAGTTTTTTAAAAAACTCGACTCAGATATCTCTAATTTTATATGGGACTATAAATCACATAGAATACAAAAAACTCATCTGAATAAACCTAAAGTATTAGGGGGTTTAGCACTACCTAATTTTATGTATTATTATTGGTCAGTAAATATTAAAAATATGATTCAACTGATGGATAACTCCGCCCAGCAAGTGGACTGGATTGTAATGGAGAAAGAGGATTGCTCCTCTAGAAACATTGGAGCAATCCTCCTCTCTCCAATGAAATTGAATAACATAAATTATAATAAGAACCCAATTATTCATAGTACAATCCGAATTTGGAAACAAATAAAACAAAATTTAAAATTAAGAAATGTATCACTTTTATTACCTATAGTCAATAACCCTTCGTTTAATCCTTCTATTATAGATAAAGCTTATACACAATGGGATAGATTAGGAATTAAAACGCTAGGTGACTTGTATGAAACTGGAAAATTACTTTCATTTCAACAATTACAAATAAAATATAAACTCGGAAATAATCAATATTTTAAATATTTTCAAATATGCGACTATTTGAAAAAATATACAAAAGATCATCATAATAACCCAGTAGATGTACTGGACGAGGCAATGCAGATAAAAGCGGAATCAGCAAACTTAATATCATATTTGTATAATATTATCTTAAATGTACAAATACCATCTACGGAGGGTATCAGAAGAGACTGGGAACAAGAGTTAGCTATTAAAATTTCAAAGGAAAGTTGGAATGAATACTTATTAAACGTGCATAAATGCTCGATTAATGTAAGACACACTTTAATACAATTTAAAATTTTACATAGATTATATTATTCAAAAACTAAAATTCATAATATTTTCCCAAATGTATCATCTATTTGTGATAAATGTCAATCCCAAGAAGCTACCATAGCGCACTCATTCGTTTCTTGTACAAAAATTCAAAAATTTTGGAATGAAATTTTTGAAATCTTTACAAAGTTATTTAAAACAAGACTGATACCCAAAGCAGAATGGATTATCTTCGGTATAACGGAAGATGATCCAGAACTAAATGTGTTTCAAAAGAAACTAATGGACTATGGGTTAATAACTGGAAAAAAGCTAATTCTAAAATTTTGGAAGAAGGCTCCAATACCAACTATAAATATGTGGATTTCAAATATATTTGAAACATTACACCTAGAAGAGATGAGACTCCTCCTAGCAGGTAAACCAGATCACTTCCACCTGACGTGGTCTGCATTTATAGAATTATTACAAACATAGGGTGCAAAAGTACTTAAAGAAAATTGAGGTCAGGTAAGGGGGGATGATAGTTGAAGAGTTGGTATGTCCCATTTACGTAATGCTCATAAAAATATTTGTTTCTCTCTTTTTCCTCTTTCTCTCTCTCTTTCTTTCCTAGGGTCTATTTCTTAACTCTTTTTCTTTTGTTTTTTAATTTTGCTCTTATAGGGTCTTCGTCCTTTTTTGTTGTCACATTTCCTACACTTTCACTTTTTCCTTCACTTTCTTCTTTCTTTCAATCTTTTCCTTTTCTAGTGTAAAAAATAAATGGAGTACATTAATTGTAAGAAGATATAAATGACGAGTACTAATGTATGTGGTTGTAATGTAATGTACTTCTAATAAATAAAAATTTTAAAAAATAAATTAAAAAAAAAAAAAATAGTCTACGCCTTTATTCCTACCAAAATGCACGACTCCACACTTTGCTGCACTATATTCCATCTATATTCCAAGTTAGTTATGTAAAATTGTCATTTCCCGGGGAAGGCGGGAAATGTTTATCAGCCTTAAACATTCACATCCACGCAGTGGTAACGTTTCCACCATGCGACGGCAACCTTGTTCTCCATAGGGGCCAGGACCCATGTCTGTGAGTGGATGGCAGGCCACATCTTTATTTTTTATTTTTATTTAACCTTTATTTAACCAGGAGAAGTCTCATTGAGATTAAAAATCTACTTTACAAGAGAGTCCTGGCCAAGACAGGCAGCAGCACAGTTCCGGTTACAGACAATAATTTAAAAACAGAGAACATATAAATAGAATCACAGTCAGAATATCATCAAACAAAGCATGTACAGACAGAAGAGCCCGCTTCAACATCATTAAGAAGGGATTTAAATCTGTTTATAGAAACCAGCTCCTTAAGTTTCAGTTCATTCTGCAGCTGGTTCCATGCGAAGGGAGCAGCATAACTAAATGCCCTTTTCCCCAGTTCAGTACGGACTTTAGGTACAGTTAGTAAGAACAAGTCCTCAGAGCGGAGCTGATAAGTTCCTGTGCTTTTTCGAATTACATACTTCTGCAGGTATGAAGGAAGAACACCGAGGATAGTCTTATAAATAAGAATATGCCAATGATGGAGTCTGCGGGTGGACAGGGCAAACCATCCAACTTGAGCATACAAAGAGCAGTGGTGCGTGAGGGTTTTAAAATTAGTAACAAATCTCAGTACTCCGTGGTAGATCGTGCCAAAGACTCTAGGCATTTTGAAGATGCATTCATATATAAAACATCACCATAGTCCAACACAGACATAAACGTTGCAGCAACAAGTCTTTTTTTGGCTTCAAAAGAAAAACAATATTTGTTTCTAAAGTAAAAACCTAATTTTACAAGTTGCTGGATATGTGGTTTAAAAGAGAGAGAATCGTCAATTATAATTCCCAGATATTTATATTGAGACACAGATTCAAACACAGAGCCCTGCAAAGTGGTGATAGGAGGGAGGTCCGAGGGCTTTGATTTAGCTTTAGTGAACAGCATGAGCTTTGTCTTGTCAGCATTTAAAACAAGTTTTAAATCACACAGGTTACGTTGCAGTGTTAAAAGCAGTTTGGAGCTGACAGAGAGCCTGATTTGGGGTAGACGCAGAGCATTATATCACTGTGTCGTCAGCATAAAAGTGAAAATTTGCGTTCGGAGCTTTATGATCTAGACTATTAATATAAATAGTAAATAATAAAGGTCCTAGAACCGATCCCTGTGGCACACCCTTGGATACATTAAGAGAGCTAGAAGTAATACCTTCTGCTCGCACACACTGGGATCTGCCTGATAGATAGTTTTTAAACCAACAGACAGCTTGATCAGACAAACTGATGCTGCATAGTCTTTGTAACAATAAGGCATGATCCACAGTATCGAAAGCCTTTGATAGGTCAATGAAAAGGGCTGCACAGTGTTGCTTATTGTCTAAAAATTCAATAAAATCATTTACTACTTTTAAAGCAGCTGTTGACGTACTATATTTTTTCCTAAAACCAATAAAGGAAACTTGACTTGACTTGAACTTGATTGAAATTCAGATAAAATACTGTTAGTTGATAAAAAGTCCTTCAGTTGCTGGTTTACAATGGATTCCAGCACCTTAATTAAAACAGACAGTTTGGAGATGGGCCTATAGTTGTTTAGCACAGTGGGGTCCCCCCCTTTTAACAGTGGGAGAACAAAGGCAGATTTCCAAATAAGGGGAATTTCGTTTGTCTCCAGGGATAGATTAAAAAGATAAGTCAGAGGCAATGCAATAAAATCAGCAGCTAACTTTAGGAAGTAAGGCTCAAGGTTGTCTAGACCTGCCGATTTTTTTGTGTCTAAACATCTCAGGGCCTTATGCACCTCTGAAAGTGTAACAGCGTCAAAAGTAAAGGCTTGTCCCTCAAAAAAACAACTACTATCAGAGCAAGCAGAGGAGCCTTGAGCTGTGTTTTGAGAGTTGAAAAGTGAACCAGAGGCAATGAAATGCTCATTAAAACAACCAAGCATGTCACCCTTTTCATAAATTTGGGTAGAGTCTTTGACAATGCATGGAGGTAGCTCAATAACATTTTTATTTCCAGTTATTGATTTAATGGTTTTCCAGAATTTCAACGGATTGTTTAGGTTATTTGAAGTTTCAGTAAGGAAATGGTCAGCTTTGGCTTTTCTAATTGCAACTGTGCTTGAATTTCGCAGCTGCCTAAAGAGCAACCAGTCTGATCCAAGACCAGTACTCCTGGCTTTAGACCATGCCACATTGCGCTCATGGAGTAAAATGGATAACTCTGACGTGAACCATGCATTATCCCTGCCCCTTATTCTATACTTCCTAAAAGGAGCGTGCTTGTTAACAATTTCAATAAAACCATCATAAAAGAATTTCCAGGCATTTTCAACATCAGGAATTACATTAATTTTCTCCCAGCCAAAGAGAAACAGGTCATGAAAAAATGCTTGCTCCACAAAATGTTTCATGTCCCACTTTATGATGACACGTGGTTTGGTTTTAGGAACTTTTGTATTTCTTACTGTTGCAATGACACAGTGGTCACTGATGTCATTTGCAAAAACAGAAGCAGCAGAATATTTATGAGGAACATTAGTTAAGATAAGATCAATTAAAGAAGATTTTTCCAGACATTTCAGATTAGGTCTAGTAGGACTGTCAACAATCTGAAAGAAATTAAACGAATCACAAAATGCTTTAAAATCATCTGATGCTGGTAGCAGCCAGTTCCAGTTTAGGTCACCAATAAGGACAATTTCATTAAAGTTCAACCCGGATAAAAGCTCAATTAAAGATGGTAAGGTGCAGCTGATAGCTGAAGGTGGCCTATAGCAACCGACGACAGTGATGTGGAGAGTTTTTGAGATTTCCATGTCAAGAGCCAGAAGTTCAAATTGCTTACTCACTGATGTAGAGAGACAGATCTTCACATGAAACTTAGACTGACATAGACTGCGACCCCTCCGCCCTTCTTGGGTCGATCAGTCCCATACACATTGTAGCCGTCAATGTTGATATCCTTGTTTAAAACTGCTTTGTTTAGCCAAGTTTCAGATATGACAATAACATCAGCATCAGTTGAATGAGCCCAGATACGAATCATATCCATTTTTGCAATCATACTGCGCACATTCAAATGGATGAAACCAAGTCCAGACCTTGATTCAAATTCAGCAGGGGTGTTAAAATTAACAGCAGACTCAGCAGAGCCTGGGCCTGGGTTAGGTTGAACATTCCCTGAAATCAGCAGCAACAGAACAATTATACACCTATAATCAGACCTTATAGATTTGCTTAAATGATCTTTTCTAATCTTTAAAAATATAAAAAAGTCACGAAGGCAACTTGAAGGAATAATAAAGTTGTCTTGTAAGGCCATCAAGCTGACCAGACGGGCCAAGTCCATAGATGCGGGGGACAGAAGAGTCATAGGTGACAAAATAATGCCCAGCGGACTGCCAGAAGCGCACGTCCCCAGGCATGGCAAAACCGGTGTAAAGTTGACTGGACAGGAGCCCTCAGTCCCGTGTGGGCTTCCCCCGGTGCCGCTCCAAATCAATAGGAAAAGAGCAGCCACGAGCAGCGACATTGCACGCTGAGATCCCGAAAATCGAGGAGAAAAGCAGCCAGACCCACAGAAAAACTCCCTCAGTCACCCAGTCACACCCGCAAAACAAACAGACACAGTCAGAGACAGGAGGAGACGTGTGCTGCCATCTTGGATTCCGCCTATTGCCATAGTTAATAAATGAAGGTAATAATAATACATACTAACTAAAAATTGACATAGTTATATATTTAAGCAATATTATATCTACTGAACATAGCAGTTAGTTTGAGACACTGGTATTGAAACTACCCTCAACCCTCTCTGTCCTAAACTTCATGCAGACCCTTTGTTACCCTCTCTTCCCCCTCCCCAATTCACTCTCTCTTCCCCTCTCCACTCTCCTCCCCACATCCCAATCCTCTCCTACCCATTCTCCTCCACCTCTCCTCCAAACTCCCCCTCTCCTCCCCGTCTCCCACCCCCACCTCTCCTTCCCCCCTCCTTTCTCCTTCCCTTTACCCCATTCCCTCTACACCTCTCCTCCCGTCTCTCCCTTTCCCCATCCCTTCCCTCTCCAAGGTCTAGTCCCATCCATTTACCGCTGGATTCCTGTCCGCCGCCTCCACACGAACCAACGGCCAGCAATGCCGCCGTCTTTGAGGAGGATGGCCCTGGCCCTGACCCTCCCCCGGGTGAAGCGCGGAGATAGATGGTCCTGGGGTGCGCTGAGCACCAGGCACCGCAGCCGCTGCAACTGCACTCATACATCAGTGGAACCACGTCCACCAATCGGGGCCGGATGATTTCGGGTTTCGGGGCGGATCCGGCCCGTGGGCCTAGGTTGACGACCCCTGGTTAACGCATTGAAATTTTCACAGCTTAATCAGTCCGGGTCTGGTTTGCTGCAGAGTCTTCAGCTGATTCTGTCCGTCTGAACTGAATGAATTCGACCCAAGCCTGAAACAGATTGAGGAATAAAAAGGAAATAAACAGATTGGTGTCAATAACAAGGACGGGGTTAACATTTCAACAACCCTTTAAAGGTTTAGAGATACAGCGTGGAAACATGCCCTTCAGCCTACCATGTAATCGCTGATCGGGTAGCGCCACCGCAGTGGCTGCCTCGCCAGCAGCTCGTTTGTCCTTTCACCCTTATTGTTATTTTTAGCGTCTAAATGTATGTTTTAATATTTCTCAGTATGTCTTATGAGGGGTGGTGAGGAGGAATAGGGGGAAACCGTTTCTGTCACTTACCTGGGCGGAGATGCGTCTTTACATCTTCGCTTCCCCCCCCCTCCCCCCCCCGTTGCCTACCAACTGGATTGTCGCAGCCTTTCCTACCGGAGACAGGCCCAGAGCTTCAGCAACAGGCACAGCGCGAAATTGCCATCGCGGAGCGAGGTGAACCCTTGCCAGCGATCGCCAGTGTTGGAGCTCCGGAGTGTTGGGCCTGCTGACTTTAACATCGTGGAGCAGCGGTCTGCGGATCTTCTCGCCGCAGGTGCGGCGCTGCCTTCAACATCGCGGAGCCGGGCGATCCCTTGCCGGGGATCGCCAGCGTTGGAGATCCGTTCAGCGGGGCCTGTGGTCTCGGAAGCCGTGGTCTCCGGTAAGAAGCGACCGATTCGGGAACTCCATGGTGTGGCAGAGTGTGTTTCTCCGTCCCGACGTTGGAGTTTCGATCATCCCGACGAGAGGGCCTGTACATCGGGCCGTCCGTAGCAGCGACTGCGGAGGGTTCAAAGGCCCCGACCACGGGTGAATAGAAGAAGATGACTGAACTTTATTGCCATCCATCAGTGAGAAATGTTGATTTTTATGTTAAACTTTATTGTGTATTGTGTTCTTTTTATTCATATGGCTGTATGGTAACTCAAATTTCACTGTACCAATTGTGAACTTCAACTTGAACAAGCAGAATAGTTCTATCCTATCAGGGATAAACGCAAAAAGCTGGAATGACTCAGCGGGATAAGCAGCATCTCTGGGGAGAAGGAATGGGTGACTTTTCGGGTCAAACCCCTTCTTCACTCTTTTTTTATACAGTTCTCCTTCCATATCCTACCAGGGATCTATTCCCTGGAGGGCAAGAGGATGTGTGTGATCTCAGAGGCATACAAAATCATGAGAGAAATAGGTCGGGTGGATGCACAGAGTCTCTTGCCCAGAGTAGGTGAATTGAGGACCAGAGGACATAAGTTTAAGGTGAAGGGGAAAGGATTTAAAAGGAATCTGAGTAACCTTTTTACACAAGGGTGGTGGGTGTACGCAACGAGCTGCCAGAGGAGGTAGTTGAGGCTGGGACTATCCCAACATTTAAGAAACAGTTAGACAGGTACATGGATAGGACAGGTTTGGAGTGATATGGACCGAATGCAGCAGGTGGGACTAGTGGAGCTTGGACATGTTGGCCGGTGTGGGCAAGTTGGGCTGAAGGGCCTGTTTCCACGCTGTATCACTCCAAGACTATGACAATTTACAGAGGCCATAACAAAAACTTACAATTCTTTGAAATGTTGGAGGAAACCGGAGCACGAGGAGAAAACCAACTTGGTTACAGGGAGAACGTGCAGACTCCCTGCAGACAACACTTGTAGTCAGGATCAAACCCAGGTCTCCGGCGCTGTAAGGCAACATCTCTATTGCAGGACCACTATGCCGCTTAACAAACAAATATCGGCAGAAAAGCTGCCGCTTGTATTTTATCGCGTTACACTGGTTGACAAACAGATTCACTGGTTGCATCACAGCCTGGTTCGGCAAATTGAATGCCGAGGAGCAAAGAAGACAGCAAAAAGTTGTGAACACTGCCCAGTCCATCATGGTTTCTGACCTCCCCAACATCGAAGGGATTTACCGGAGTAGATCCTCAAAAAGGCAGCCAGCATCTCCAGGACCCACACCACCCTGGCCGCACACTCATTGCACCCCTGCCATTGGGAAGAAGGTACAGGAGCCTGAAAACTGTAACGTCCAGATTCAGGATGAACTTCACTACAGTCATTCGGCTATTAAGCAACAACCTCAAATAATTATTGCACTTTTATTATCTGTGTGTATGTATATGTACACTGTGTGTGTGTGTGCGTGTGTGTGCGTGCGTGCGTGCGTGCGTGAGTGTGTGTGTGTGTGTGTGTGTATGCAGCCGGGGGAAGGGACGGCTTCAGGCGGCGCCTATCGGGGGCTGGTGGGGAAGCGGGGGGGGGTGCGTTGCCTTGGCCTACTGCTGCCTACCCCTGCCGCTGCCACTCCCGACTTGCTTCAGGCCGGTGGGGAGAATCCTGCAGCTGGGGACGGCTTCAGACAGGGGCCGGTGGGGGGGAAAGTGTCCTGCAGCTGGGGACGGGACGGGTTCAGGCGGGGGCAGGTCGGGGAGGAGGGTCCTGTAGCAAGGGAGGGGGACAGCTTCAGGAGGGGGCTGTCTGGGGCCGGTGAGGGGAGGGGGAGAGCGTCTTGCAGCCGGGGGAGGTGGGCGGCTTCAGGCGGGGGCTGTCGGGGGCCGGTGGGAGTGTGGGGGAGCGTCCTGCAGCCGGCGGAGGGGGACGGCTTCATCAGGTGGGGGCCGTCAAGGGCCGGTGGGGGGGGGTTAGCATCCTGCAGCCAGGGTAGGGGGACGTCTTCAGGCGGGGGCTATCAGGTGCCAGTGGGGGGTATCCTGCAGCTGGGGACGGGGACGGCATCAGGCGGGGACCGGCGGGAGCGTTCTGTAGCCGGTGGCCGGGAACAGCTTCAGGGAGGGCCTGTTGGGCGTTGGTGAGGGAGGGGGGAGAGAGAGCTGCCGTGGCCTACCGCTGCCGTGGACGGCCGCGGCCGCTCCCCACAGGTGTCACGCGGGGACCGGTGGGGAGCGTCCTGCAGCCGGGGGACGGGGCCAGCTTCAGGCGGGGGGCTGTCGGGGGCCGGTGAGGGAGGAGGGAGTGTCCTGCAGCCGAGGGACAGGGACGGTTTCAGGCGGGGGCCAGTGGGGCAGAAAGCATCCTGCAGGTGGGGGAGGGGGATGGCTTCAGGCGGGTGATGTCGGGGGCCAGTGGGAGGGGCGGGGGAGCATCCTGCAGCCAGGGGAGGGGGACGGCTTCAGGCGGGGGCTGTCTGGTTCCAGTGGTGGGGGGGTCCTGCAGCTGTGGACGGCATCAGGCGGGGGACGGCGGGAGCGTTCTGTGGCCGGTGGAAGGGGACGGCTTCAGGCGGGGCCTGTCATGGGTTGGTGGGGGGGGGGGGGGGGGGGCTTTTTAAAGGTTTTAAGATTTTTAAACCTCGCTAACTTTTATATTATGCCACCGATCAGAACAAAATTTGGTGGACTCGCAGCACGCATATCGCCGAATGAGCTGACGAAAACTTGTAACGCTATTGCGTACCGTTTTTGCGCAAGTACAAAGACCGCGCAAACCGAAAGAGCACAAGATCAGAGTTTTAGTTATGTACTTGAATAAGCATCACACGGGAGGGCTGGTCCCCCGACGCAATATTCTACCTCTCCACCAATTCCAATATTGGTGGCCAGTGGGGGGGAGGGGGGCTTTCTGGAGCGCTAGTATGGGTATTGTGGGCTGAAGGGACTGGTTTCCAGAGGGCAACTATGGACATTGTGGGCCGAATGGATTCTTGGGCTGGCGGCTCAGTCACTCCAGCCTGTTGTGCTGGCAGCTCACTCACTCACGGCTGGTGGGCTGGCAGTTTATTCACAGCTATTCCTTTTCATTTCAAGCAGGGTGCAATTCCACCAAATTTAAGTGCAGTTTCTTTCCACTTCAAGCATGGTGCAAGGCCACCAAATTCAAGTGCTGTTTCATACCATTTCAAGCAGGGTGCAAGGACACTAAAGACAGTAAGTCATGACCTTTCCCTCCTCCATCTTGCAGAGACTGAGCCACGCCCACGCTTCTGGGTTTTATAGCCCCCCCCCTCCACTCCCAACAGAAGGGGCGTGGCCTTCATGGCGTGATTCACAGGAGAGAGAAACAACATTTTTTAAACACTAATAACTCTTTTATTTTTCATCAATGGGAAAAATCATCGGCACCTGGTGAGCGGAGGGGGACTCTGAGTAAGATGGCCAAAAATCACAGCCGTTTGTTGTAGCGTTTTTTCTAAAATCAATATAAAGCGCAAACAGGAAGTGGTCAAGACTAGACTTTTAATTATATAGAAGGCAAGGCAACTTTAATTAGGCAAGGCAACTTTAATTAGGAAAGGCAACACAGCTTCAGCATTTCCAAACCAAAGGCAACACAGCTTTAGCATTTCCAAACCAAAGGCAACACAGCTTTAGCATTTCCAAACCAAAGGCAACACAGCTTTAGCATTTCCAAACCAAAGCGTAAGTGGCAGCATTTTTCTAAAATCAATATACAGAACAGGAAGTGGTCAAGATCAGACTTTTAGTAATATAGATATATATCTATATATATGATAGACAAAATGCTGGAGTAACTCAGCTCGACAGGCAGCATCTCTGGAGAGAAGGAATGGGTTTGTTTTGAGTCAAGACCCTTCTTCATATATATGATCTGTACAAATATGCATATACTGTATATACATACATACTGAACTTTTTCTCGTTTTTATATATTGTTTACAGTGCACTATATTTCCATATTCTGTTGTGCTGTTGCAATTAAGAATTTAATTGTTCTATAGAGTCAGAGTGATACAGTGTGGAAACAGGCCCTTCAGCCCAACTTGCCCACATCAGCCAGCATGTCCCTGCAACACTCGTCCCAGCAACACTCGTCCCGCGTTTGGTCCATATCCCTCCAAACCTGTCCGATCCATGTACCTGTCTAATTGTTTCTTAAATGGGGTATAGTCCCTGCCTCATCTACCACCTCTGGCAGCTTGTTCCATACACCCACCACCCTTTGTGTAAAAAAGTTACACCTCAGATTCCTATCAAATCTTTTTCCCTTCACTTTAAACCTGTGATTCTCCTATGCTGGGCAAGAGACTCTGTGCATCTACCCGATCTATCCCTCTCATGATTTTGTACACCTCAATAAGGTCATCCCTCATCCTCCTGTGCTCCAAGGAATAGAGTCCCAGCCTACTCAACCTCTCCCTATAGCTCAGACCCTCTATCCCTGGCAACAGCCTCGTAAATCTTCCCTATACCCTTTCCAGCTTGACAACATCCTTCCTATCACATTGTACCCAGAACTCAACACAATACTCTAAATGTGACCTGACCAACATCTTCTACAACTATGATGAGCGTTTGTCGGCACTGGGCCTGTACTCACTGGCGTTTAGATGAGGGACCTCATTGAAACACACAGAATAGTGAAAGGCTTGGATAGTGGATGTGGAGAGGATATTTCCTCTAGTGGGAGACTCGGACTAGAGGTCATAGCCTCAGAATTAAAGGACGTTCTTTTCGGAAGGAGTTGAGGAGAAATTTATTTAGTCAGAGGGTGGTAAATCTGTGGAATTCTTTGCCAAAGAAGGCAGTGGAGGCCAAGTCGGTGGATATTTTTCATGCAGAGATAGATAGATTCTTGATTAGTACAGGTGGCAGAGGTTATGGGGAGAAGGCAGGGGAATGGGGTTGGATAAATTAGCTATGATTGAATGGCAGAGCAGACTTGATTGGTTGAATGACCCAATTCTACTCCTATCACATATGACCTTATGAACTGCAACATGTCCTCCCAACTTCTCGACTCAATCCGTGACATATGACAATAAAACACTCTTGACGAGACATTAACACAAACACTCACTCTATCGACGCCAGACTTGGGAGTGACTGTATGAGGCAACGGAGAGCGGGGAGAGAGCGGTCCGTCAAGACATTTTTCCCCAGGTTCAGCTCTGTCAGCGACTGGTTTGTTGCGGGAGAAGAGACGAGATCCTTGATATCAGAATCTGTGAGACCGACATCCCACAGCCTGGAGATCAGAGAAAGAGAGAGAGAGAGTGACGGTGATGGACACACAGGTGACGCAAATCCACAGTGTTTATCAGCGACACAATTACAGTCAAAGTCATCCTTTTATTAAAATTTAGAGATGTTGCGCAGAAACAGGCCACCACCCCACCCCCTCTTCCCTGTGCCCCGCCTTGAACACCCAATTCTCCCCTCCCCTTCCACGTATATTGCTCCTTCTTGTTTTCATAGCTTTCACTTCTGCCAGTTTATTGGAGTTTAAAGATACAGCGGGGCAACAGGCTCCTTCGGCCCACCGAGTCCCAGCCGACAGGCAATTGCCGCACATTAGCACTATCCCACACACACACACACGAGGGACAGCTTTAGTTTTTACACATTTATACCAAGCCAATTAACCTACAAACCTGTACGTCTTTGGAGAGTGGGAGGAAACCGAAGATCTCGGAGAAAACCCACGTGGTCAAGGGGAGAATATACAAACTCCGTACAGACAGCACCCCTAGACGGGATCGAACACGGGTCACTGGCACTATCAGGAATCAACTCCACCGCTGCGCCACTGTGCTACCCTTACATCGTGAAAACAGGTCCTTCGGACCAACTTGCCCACACCGGCCATATGGCCCATCTACACTAGTCTCACCTGCCCACATTTGGTCCATATCCCTCCAAACCTGTCCTATCCAGGTACCGGTCTAAATGTTTCTAAAACATTGCGATAGTACCTGCCTCAACTACCTCCTCCTACTGATCCTTCCTACACCTACCACTCTTTGCGTGAACAAGTTACCCCTCAGATTCCTATTAAATCTTCCCCCACCTTACCTTAAATCCATGTCTTCTGGTTTGCGATTCCCCTACTCAGGATAAGTGACTGGGCGTCTCCCTGATCTATTCCTCTTATGATTTTGCACAGTTCTACAAGATCGCCCCATTCTCCTGCGCTCCAAGGAATACAATTACCTGTTCAACGATTCCCTGTGGCTCATGCCCTCGTGTCCTGGCAGCATCCTCAGTAAATCTTCTATGCATCCTTTCCAGCTTGACATCGTTTCTACAACATGGTACCCAGAACTGAACACAATACTCGAAACGCGGCCTCACCGACGTCTTACACGATTGCAACATGACCTCCCAACTTCTATACTTCATGCTGATCACATTCATGTTCAGTGTCGGGCACTGGTACAAGGGTACAGAGACATTTTATAAGGATGTTGCCAGGGCTAGAGGGTCTGAGCTATTGGGAGAGGTCGAGCAGGCTGGGACTCTATTCCTTGGAATGCAGGAGGATGAGGTGTGATCTTATAGAGGTATATAAATTCATGAGAGGAATAGATCGGGTAGATGCAGTGTCTCTTGCCCGGAGTAGTTGAATTGAGGACCGGAGGACATTGGTTTAAGGTGGAAGGGAAAAGATTGAATAGGAATCGGAGGGGTAACTTTTACAAAGAAAGGTTGGTGGGTGTATGGAACAGGCTGCCAGAGGAGGTAGTTGAGGCAGGGCCTATCCCAATATTTAAGAAACAGTTGGACAGGTACATGGATCGGACAGGCTTCACAAGTTATACGAGTAGAATTATGCCATTCGGCCCATCGAGGCTACTCTGCCATTCAATCATGGCTGATCACTGCCTCCTAATCCCATTTTCCTGCCTTCTCCCCATAACACTTGACACCCGTTCTAATCAAGAATTTGTCTATCTCTGCCTTAGAAATATCTTCTGACTTGGCCCCACTGTGGCAATGTTCCACAGAATAACTACCCTCTGACTAAAGAAGTTCCTTCTCATCTCCTTCCTAATGGTACACCCTTTAATTCTGATGCTATGTTCTCTGGTCTTAGACTCACCCACTAGTGGAAACATCCTTTCCACATCCACTCTAGCTATGCCTTTCATTATTCTGTATGCTTCAATGAGGTCCCCCCTCAACCTTCTAAACTCCAGCGAGTACCGGCCCAGTGCTGTCAAGCGCTCATCATATGCTAACCCAATTATTCCTGGAATCATTCTCGTGAAACGTCCCCAGGACCCTCTGAAGAGCCAGTACATCCTTCCTCAGATATACAGGTATGAGAGGAAAAAACTGAAAAAAAAGGAAGAGAGATGGGGTCCAGGGGGCATTGCCCCCTGGTAGGGTTCCAAGGAGCAACGTCTCAGGCGGCGATAATAGCGCCCCCTATATGCAGACATTTTTTGATAATTGTACCTTGAAATGACACTGTTTTCTTGCTTGTTCACCCTTAATTTATACTGTCATTTTTTTTATTGTACCTTAAAAATAACACATTTTACTTGCTTGTCACTTCATAATTTACACCGAAAATTTGTGATAATCATACCTTAAAATGACAGCAACTCCTTGCTTGTTTACACTTAAGTCGGATTGAATATATTTTTATTACACCTACTTGTAACATGATACCTGTTCCTTGCTTGTTTATTCTAAATAGAGAGAAGTATCCTTTACCATTGTATTTAAACACCAAATGAATTTCAATTCCAACTCGTAACAGTTAGGATGAAAATGATGATCCATCTACTTCAAAGATGATCATATTGTGCTACATGGCTATTCAGTCAAATTAAGTAAAGTGGACAAAATATTAACATCTCAACCTGAATTTAAGACATTATTTGAAAATAACACTTCCCAAATTTTAAAATTAAAGATTTCATTTCTTTAATTCTATGGTCAAATTATTTTTTTTTTTAAAGAAAAATAAGCGAATAATCTTTTATCTTCTTTTGATTGCTGGATATTTTCTGATTGCCAGAATTTGCAAAGTCAGTGACTATTAAGGATTGCTAATTGCTGACTCAATGGTGAGTCCAAGTTGGAAATGCAACAACACATTGTATTGTGCAGCCAGGAGGCATCCCGACGGCCCGCGGCTGTGAACTGAGAACGCGGCCAGAGGCCTTTATCGATGCCTCCCGGATCGCCGCGGAGAAGCCCGGGTCGGGGCCTCGCGGGTAGAAGCCTGGGTCGGACGAAGCGGCTGACTGCGCCCGCGGCCCGGGTCGGCACCACGGAGGCGTAAGTGGGGCGTCGACAGCGATTAGGCCTCAGCAGCGGTAAAGCCTCGCAACCAAAGATCATGGAGCTCATACAGCTGAGCTCTATGATCTTTGCTCGCGACGATGGGTGCACGGCGGCGGTGAAGACTCGCAGCGGCGGTGATGCTTGACCAAATTTCAAAATCCGCAGAAATCCGCGGAGAAATCTCATGCCTGGATATAGGGCCCACATTTGTTCACAGTCTGAACAGTGCCTTATGTTTTATAAGCTCTGGATGGATATGGGCCAAACCTGAGCAGGTGGGACTGGTGTAGCTGGGACATGTTGGCCAGTGTGGGCAGGTTGGGCCGAAGTGCCTGTTTTCACTCTATGACTCCAAGTGCCTGTAAGCACGCTCTCAGTCCAGGACTTACCCCAGTCTTTGTATTTTACAGTCCGGGTTTCTCAGGGCCTCACATGCCAGTTTCACGCCGGAACCCTCCAAATTATTGCTGCACAGTTCCAAGATCGTCAGCGAGCGGTTTGTCCCGAGAACGGAGACGAGGTCCTCAACACCAGAACGTGTGAGTCCGACATCATCCAGCCTGGAGGTCAAGGACAGTTAAAAATCACCCATGATGACCCAATTATTCTTAGAGGTACCTGCAATCTTGCACCTCAAATGTTCAGCGACACAGATAGAGGTTAATCCGAGCAAGAGTGAGATTTAGTTTGGTTTAGTTTAGTTGTACGGTGTGGAAACAGGCCCTTCGGCCCAACGAGTCAGCACCGACCAGCGATCCCCGCACACTACCACTATCCTACACACTGAGGCGGCATGGTGTCACAGAGGTAGGGTTGCTGCCTTGCTTGCTACGAGTGCTGTCTGTACGGAATTTGTACAGTCTCCGGGTGCTCCGGTTCCCTCCCACATTGCAAAGGCTTTTTTGAGTAGCTGCTGGTTGGTGTACTTATACGAAAATGACTGCAGCTTCCACTTTCTTTCAGAGAACAGTGGTGTTAATTAATGTGAAATGGAAGCTTTTCTGCTATAAATCCAATCCAGTTCAAACAGTTTCTCACTAGCTGTACTGTAACAAAGGTTTCCCTTGCAACATCTCCACTGTGTGCCAGTGAGCAGGACTAGAATAAGATTCCAGATTAACTCAGTTTAGTTTGGAGATACAGTGCGGAAACAAGCCCATCGGATCGAGTCCGCGCCGACCGGCGATCCCCGCACATTAACACTACCCTACACACACTAGGGACATTTTTATACCAAGCCAATTATCCAACAAACCTGGACGTCTTCGGAGTGTGGGAGGTTTTGGAGAAAACCCAGGTGGTCACGGGAAGAACGTACAAACTCTACACAGATAGAACCCGTGGTCGGGATCGAACCCGGGGCTCTGCCACTGCAGGTACTGCAAGGCAGCAACTCTACCGCCACTCCACCGTGCCACCCTTTATTCTTAGAGCTACCTGCAATCTTGCCCCTCAAATGTTCAGTGTGACAGATAGCAGTTAATACAAGCAAGAGTGAGGTGTTGCACTTTGGGAGGTTGAGCGCAAGGGGAGGGTATACTGTTAATGGCAAGACCCTGAATAGCATTAATGTGCAGAAGGGTGTTTACATCCCATTCCATAGCCCACTGAAGGTGGCAGCACATGTAGATAGGGTGGTAAAGGCAGCATTGTGTATGAGTCACAACATTATTATGCAGAGCATGATGGAATTTAATGCAGAGAAGTGTGAGGTGTGGCATTTTGGAAAGTCTAACCTGGGCAGGACCTACCCAGTGAATGGTAGAGCCCTCGTGGGTGTTGTAGAGCAGAGGGATCCAGGAATGCAAGTGCATGGTTCCTTGAAGGTGGAGTCGCAGGTAGATAGGGGGTCAAAAAGGCGTTTCGCACATTAGCCTTCATCAGTCAAAGTATTGAATATAGAAGATGTGAGGTCATGTTGCTGTTGTAAGCTCTGGGCACCATGTTATAGGAAGGATGTTGTGAAGCTGGAAAGGGCACAGATAAGATTTACACGGATGTTGCCAGGGCTAGAGGGTCTGAGCTATAGAGAGAGGTTGGGTAGGTTGGGACTCTATTCCTTGGAGCGCAGGAGGGTGAGCAATGATCTTATTGAAGTGTATAAAGTCATGAGTAGAATAGATCGGATGGATGCACAGAGTCTCTTGCCCTGAGTAGGTGATTCGGGGACCAGAGGCCATAGGTTTAAGGTGAAGGGGAAAAAATTTAATAGGAATCTGAGGGGTAATCTTTTCACACAAAGGGTGGTGGTGTATGGAACAAGCTGCCAGAGGAGGTGGTTGAGGCAGAAATTACCCCAACATTTAAGAAACAGTTAGACAGGAACATGCAGAGGACAGGTTTGGAGGGATATGGACCAAACAAAGGCAGGTGGGACTAATGTAGCTGGGACATGTTGGTCAGTGTGGGCAAGTTGGGCCTGTTTCCACACTGTATCACTCTATGACTCTATAAGACTTTGGCTGGGTTGTATTGTGTGCTGTTCTGGTTGCTCCATTACAGAAAGGAAGTGGAGACTTGAGATGGTGCTGAGGAGGTTTGCCAATATGTTGTCTGGATTTGGGGGTTTCAGCTACAAAGAGGTCAGAAAACTTGCTGTTTTCTCTGGAATGTCAGAGGCTGAGGGGAAACTAGATAGAAGGCTTGGATAGAGTGGATGTGGAGAGGATGTTCCCACTGGTGGGGGAGTCTAGGACGAGAGGTCATTGCATAAGAATTAAAGGATGTTCTTTTAGGAAGGAGGTGAGGAGGAATTTCTTTAGTCGGAGGGCGGTGAATCTGTGGAATTCTTTGCCACAGCAGGCTGTGGAGGCAAGTCAATGGATATTTTTAAGGTAGAGATACAGAGATTCTTGATTAGTACGGCTGGCAGAGGTTATGGGGAGAAGGCAGGAGAACGGGTTTAGGAGGGACAGATAGATCAGCTATGATTGAATGACGGATTTGATCGGCCGAATGGCCTAATTCTGCTCCTATCACTTATGACCTTAAGTGATTGATAAAAATACATCTATTGATGCTCCTGAACACATCATCAGTGGTTTAACCTGGGGTCATTGGGTGTTTTGGGTCTTTCAACATCAGTATATAAAATGATGTGAGGCATGGATGGGGTAGACAGTCAGAAAATTTGCACAGGGTAGAAATGCCCAACACTAGAGGGCATAGCTATAAGGAGAGGGGTGGGGTGGGGGGGAACGTTTAATGGAGACTTTACTTCAGACCTCAGAGA
This sequence comes from Malacoraja senta, assembly GCA_038087875.1. Classification (NCBI taxonomy): domain Eukaryota; kingdom Metazoa; phylum Chordata; class Chondrichthyes; order Rajiformes; family Rajidae; genus Malacoraja; species Malacoraja senta. Next base: position 2,017,619 of record JAXLNO010005841.1, read on the forward strand.
TACAGCATGGAAACAGGCCCTTCGGCCCACCAAGTCCGTGCCAACTAGCATACACAAGTGTGTAGCATACTCCCCATACACTTGCACTATGCTACACACTTGGGACAATTTATAATTTTACTGAAGCCAATTAACCTACAAGTCTTTGGAGTGCGGGAGCAATCTGGAGAACCTTGAGAAAACCTACACGATCACAGGGAGAACGCACAGGCAACACCCGCAGTCAGGATTGAACCCGTGTCTCTGGTGCTGTAAGTCATCAACTCTACCGCTGCGCCACTGTGGAGGCAAAGTCAGTGGATATATTTAAGGCAGAGATAGATAAATTCTTGATTAGTATTGGTGTCAGGGGTTATGGGGGAAAGGCTGGAGAATGGGGTTGGGAGGGAGGCAGATCAGCCATGATTGAATGGCAGCGTAGACTAGATGGGCCAAATGGCCTGATTATAAGCCTTTAACTTATGATATGATCTTGTGATCACACCCAGTAAATACAATCGCTCACATTCAAAAACTTACCGCAGTATCTGTATTTTACAGTCCGGGTTTCTGAAAGCTGCGGATATTAGTTTCACTCCAGAATCTCCCAGTTTATTACCACTCAGGTTGAGATCTGTCAGTGAGCGGTTTGCACTCAGGGCAGAGGCAAGTTCCTCGGCACCAAACTCTGAGAGACCGTTATAACCCAGCCTGGAGAAGAGAGGGAGAGGGTGAGGGACACAGAGAGACAGGAGACAGTGCAAATCCCTAGTGTTCCCCACCTTCGAAGGCCTCAAAAAAAAAATGTTCTGTATATATGTGGGTATGTGTATATGGGCACACACTGAACTGTTTTTCTTCTTTATTACTATGTTTATGTATCCTGTTGTACTGCTGCAAGTAAGAATTTCATTGTTCTATCTGGGACATATGACAATAAAACGCTTGTCTTTATCAGTAACACAATTACTGAATTTTGAAGAAGTTCTCCTCTCTACGACGAGAGTTCTGCAACCTCCTCTCTCGCTGATCCCCCTCTGTGATTCCTACTGCTAATAGAAAAATTCCTTCCTTCATAATTACTGAACATATTAATATCTAGCGTCAGGCACCAAGTGACTGTGAACACAATCTCTCGCAGTTTGATACTTACCCCAGTTTCTGTATTTTACAGGCTGGGTTCCGCAGAGCCACAGATATCAGTTTCACTCCAGGATCACCCAGGTTGTTACTGTCCAGACTAAACAGAGACAGAGAGTGAGAAACAAACTATTGCAAATCCAGGTGTAGTTTAGTTTTAGTTTAATTTAGAGATACAGCACGGCCCTTCAAACCAACGGGTCCGCACCGACCAGCGATCTCCGCACACTAACACTATCCTACATACTGGGGCGGCACAGTGGCGCAACGGTAGAGTTGCTGCCTTACAGCGCCAGAGACCCAGGTTCAATCCTGACTATGGGTGCTGTCCGTACGGAGTTTGTACATTCGCCCCGTGACCTGCGTGGGTTTTCTCAGAGATCGTGGATTTCCTCCCACTATCCAAAGATGTACAGGTTTGTAGGTTAATCGGCTTGGTGTAAATGTAAATTTGTTCCTCGTGTGTGTCGGATAGTGTTGGTTTATGGGGATCGCTGGTCGGTGCCTTTTTGTCTAAACTAAACTAAACTAAATTGATGAAGAATTGGCTTGGTATAAATGTAAATTGTCTCTAGTTTAGTTTAGAAGAACAGCGCGGAAACAGGCCCTTCAACTCACCGAGTCCGCACCGACCAGCGATTATCCTGCACACACCAGTGACAATTTACAATTATACCAAGTCAATTACCTAGTCTTTGGAGTGTGGGACGAAACCAAAGATTTGGGGCAGGTGATGGGGAGAGTGGGTTTTGGGGACAGAGGGGATAGAAGTGGAAGAGGGGACGGGAAGAGTGGAGGAGAGCACTGCGGCGTACCCCAAGCACGACGGTGGGGCGGAAGGTGGTGGGGACAGAGGATGTGAAATCTCGCAGAACTAAAAGGAATTTGGAACTATTTAAAGATTGGTAAGATTTTAGAGTCAATTATAAACATAGAAACATAGAAAATAGGTGCAGGAGTAGGCCATTCGGCCCTTCGAGCCTGTGTGGATTGGATAAAGGGAGGAATTCTTCAACCGCCGAAGCCATATAGAGTGCGGCCCTGGCGTTTCAGAGCATACACCACATCCATGGCAGTGACCGTCTTACGCTTGGCGTGCTCGGTGTAGGTGACCGCATCCCTGATCACATTCTCCAAGAAAACCTTCAGCACCCCACGGGTCTCCTCGTAGATGAGACCCGAGATTCGCTTGACACCGCCACGCCGAGCCAGGCGGCAGGTTTGGTGATGCCTTGGATATTACCGCGAAGAACTTTACAATGCCGTTTGGCTCCGCCTTTGCCTAGTCCTTTACATCCTTTCCCTCTGCCAGACATAATATTTCTTCACTCAGGTGGCTGCACCCGGATAAAGGATGAGGTTACGCAGTACTTAAAAGTTCATGTTAAAAGAGGCTGAAATCAGCATGGCTTGTGAAGGGAAGATCTTGCCTGATGAATGTGCTGGAGTTCTTTGAGGAGGTTAATAGCAGGACAGAGGGGAGACTGTAGATGTTGTTTCCCTAGATTTTCAGAAGGCATTCGATAAGGTGCAGCACGTCAGGTGGCTAGGGAAGATGAGAGCCCGTGGTATTAAAGGGAAGATACTATCATGGATAGCGGGTTGGTTGGATGCTTGAAGGGAAAGAGTTGCAATAAAAGGTTGGCTGCCAGTGACTAGTGGAGTTATGCAAGGGTCAGTGCTGGGGGCCGCTTCTCTTCACGTTGTATATTTAGGATTTGGACAAGGAGTTTGAAGGCTTTGTGGCCAAGTTTGCAGATGATGTTAAGATAGGTGGAGGGGCAGACAGTGGAGAGGAAGCAAGGACTTTGCAGAAGGACTTGGAATAGGTTAGGAGAGTGGGAAGATCAGTGGCAGGTGAAAAGTGCAGTGTCATGCATTTTGATAATAAGAATAAAGGCGTAGATTATTTTCTAAATGGAGAGAGAATCCAGAAGTCGGAGGTGAATAGGGACTTGGGAGTGCTGGTGCAGGACTCCCAAACACTTAATTTGCAAGTCGAATTGGTAGTAAGGAAGGCACATTCAATGCTAGCATTTATATCAAGAGGGCTAGAATACAAAAACAGAGATGTAAAGAGGTTTACAAGAATGATTCCAGGAATGAGTGGGTTAGCACTGGGCCTGTACTTGCTGGAATTTAGAAGGTTGAGGGAAGGACCTCATTGAAACTTACAGAATGATGATAGGCGTAGAATTGATGTGGAAAGGATGTTTCCACTGGTGGGAGAGGCTAGGACCAGAGGTTTTAGCCTCAGAATTAAAGGGCATTCTTTTAGAAAGGAGGTGAGGAGGAACTTCTTTAGTCTCAGGGTGGTTAATCTGTGGAACGCATTGCCACCGAGGCCGTCAGTGGATATTTTTAAGGCAGAGATAGACAAATTCTTGATTTGAACGGGTGTCAAGGGTTATGGGGAGAAGGCAGGAAAATGGGATTCGGAGGCAGAGATCAGCCTTGATTGAATGGCGGAGTAGACTCGATGGGCCGAATGACCAAATTCGACTCCTATAACAAGTGAACTTGTGATTCCGCCTCTGAGACAAATAGAACAGTTACCCCAATTCCCGACACTTGCGCAGCTCCGGTCCGAGCCGCTGGAGTCCTTCGCACTGAATGTAGCAGTTCCAGAGATCAAGGTGTTTGATCGTATCAGAGAGTTTAATGACATGAGACACGACAGCACAGTCAATCGGGGTCAGATGCAATCGACGCAACGAAATCATTTCCACCGATTCCAGAGCTTTCTGAGCCAGTGCAGGATTATGAGACTCAAACAGGTAGTGTAGCGTGTTCAGGAGGCTCCTTTTACCAGCCTCGCTCCATGTGTTTCCAGCCTGGCGTTTAACCTCCACATTCACCCAGTCAATCACCCGGCAGATTGTTTCGTGGGGAAATGGACCCAGAAATTCCGTCAAACCCCAAGTTGACAATGGGGAGGAGAGACCAGCGACAAAACGGAGAAATACCTCAAATCGTCCGTCTGTCGTGCTGTGGGCTTCAGTGAGGAGATTCAGGATATCCCTGGGATGTGGAATCAGCAATTGTGCCAGTGCGGCTACAAACTCTTGGATGGTGAGGTGCGGGAAGGTGTATACCACGCTGCGGGCACAATCCTCTCGCTCCAGAAATTCCACCAGGAACCCGGATAGGAACTGGGAAGGCTGCAGGTTGTGCTTGATCAAATCTCCATCCGTGAACACAATCTTTTTCTCGGCCAATCCTGTGAAGGCCATCTGGCCAAGCCTCAGTAACACCTCACGGGGGCTCTCAATCTCACGCCTGTGGTTTTTCAAGATGTTGCAAATGTAGTAGGAGTACAGTTGGGTGATGGTCTTGGGGACTCGCTGCGGGTCCCGGCGTCTTTGCGCAAAGAAGGGGCCCAATGCCATACAGAGGATCGAGCAGTAGGAGGGGTTGTAGCTCATGGTGGACAGGATGTCGTTCTCCTCCACGTGTTTGAAAACCGCTGCTGCCACCGCCTGATCGTCAAAAAAACGGGTGAAATAGTCTTTCCGTTCCTCACCGACTAATCCCAGGATTTCGGCCCAGACGCTGATCTCCGCCTTTTCCAGCGAATGTAACACAGTGGGGCGGGTGGTGACGAGCACTGAACACCCTGGGAGAAGCTGGTGCTGGATTAGACTGGACACAATGTCAGATACTTCACACCGGAATTCGGGATCTGGGCACTTGTGCTGAGATTCTCTCCCACTGTCAGTAACATCGATTCCGCCGTTGAATTCATCCAAACTATCGAATATAAACAGCAATCCCTCCGGGTTCTTCAAGACCTCTCCCAGGATATTCCCAAAGTAGGGATACTGATCCAGAATCAATTCCCTCAGGTTTAATCTGCAGTTGATGGAGTTTAAATCCCGGAATTTAAAACTGAAGACAAACTGGAAGTGTGGGTATATTTTCCCCGTGGCCCAGTCATAAACAATCTTTTGCACCATTGTCGTTTTTCCGATCCCCGCGACTCCGGCCACCACGGCCGATCTTCCCAATTTGGATTTCCTCCGGGAAAAGCTACTCTGGAACAATTGGTCAGACCGGATTTTTTCCAACTCTCTCCGGAGGCATTTTGCTCTCCACTCCTCATGGTGCCGGCCTCTTGCCAGCAGCTCATGCTCCACCAGTCTCCGATCTCGAACAGTGGAGATGATCGTGAGCTCAGCGTATCGATCAACCAGCTGGAAATCCTCAGCCTTCCCATTCTTCATCAGCATAGTGTTCACGCTCAGTGTTTCAGTCTGTGCTCGCAGGGTCTCCTTGTGCTTCTGTTGAACATCTTCCACGGGAACAGACAAAAAAAGATTCAAATGTTAGATGGTTCAACTCAAAATTCACATAGTCATAGACTGATACAGTGTGGAAACAGGCCCTTCACCCCAACTTGCCCACATCGGCCAACATGACACAGCCACACTCTTCAAACCTACCCACATTTCATCCATATTCCTCCAAATCTGTCCTATCAATATACCTGTCTAACTGTTTCTTAAATGTTGGCATGGTCCCAGCCTCAACCACCTCATTCCATGCAGCTTGTTCCATACATACACTATCCTTTGTGTGAAAACGTTACCCCACAGATTCCTATTTAATCTTATCCCCTTCACCTTAAACCTATGTCTTCTGGTCCTCGATTCACCTACTCTGGGCAAAAGAGTCCGTGCCCGTTCCAGCTTGACAACATCATTCCCATAGCATGACGCCAGGACTGAATGCAATACTCGAAATGTGGCCCCACCAACGTCTTATACAACTGCAACATGACCACCCAACTTCTGTACTCAATACTCTGACTGATTAAAGCCAATGTGCCAAAAGCCTTTTTGACCACCTGATCTGCCTGCGACTCCACCTTCCTAGATCCCTCTGTTCTACAACATTCCCCAGAGCCCCACTGTGTAGGTCCAACCCATATTATACTTCCCAAAATTACTTTTTGTAATTAGCGTCCCTTACATTTCTCCATATTAAATTCCATCAACCATTCCTCAGCCCAATGCCATTCCTCAGCCTGGCCAATTTTTCACAACTTTGAGTCCTGAAAAGCGCTATATAAATAAAATCTATTATTATTAACTGCAAAACCACCCACTTTTGTATCATCTGCAAGCTGGCTAATCTTGCAGTGTATGTTCTCATCCCAAATCATTGATAGAGACTGAAGAATTAATTCAATGCTGTTGAATTAAATATTCAAAGGATTTTAGTGCAGGAAGTGAAACCGAGTTACGGACTGATAGACAGTGAGCAGTGGCAGAGAAAATCATCAGACACTTGTATCCTGACATTAACTGCACTATGAAGCTGAAATTCAGCTGGCAGTTCATTTGTCCCTGACTCACTTGTAGTTGACTCCCCTCCCAACACAAATGGAGTATTGTGAGCGAGAATAACTCCAAGAAAGATTGGGTTAACATGTTTCTATGTTTCTAACATATGACAAGCGTTTAACGGCACTGGGCCTCTACTCGCTGAACCCGCCGCAGTTTAGAAGGATGAGGGAGGACCTCATTGAAACGTACCGAACAGTGAAAGGCCTGGATAGAGTGTATGTGAAAAGGAGTTTTCCACTAGTGGGAGAGTCTTGCACCAGAGGTCATAGCCTCAAAATAAAAGGAACATACCTTTAGAAAGTAGATGACGAGCAACTTCTTTAGTCAGAGTGTAGTGAATCTGTGGAATTCATCGCCACAGAAGGCTGTGGGGATCAAGTCAATGGATATTTTTTACAGCAGAGATTGATATATTCTTGATTTGTTTGTGTCATGGGTTATGGGGAGAAAGCAGGAGACTGGGGTTGAGAGGGAAAGATAGATCAGCGATGATTGAATGGCGGAGTAAACGTGATGGGCTGAATGGCCTAATTATGCTCCTATAACTTATGAACTTACATTTGAACTTATGAATTGATGAAGTTTCTTTGTATCTGCACCCTGCCAGATGTGGAGGCCTTAAAAAGCTCACAGTTGATTTGGATGAAATTCTGAATTTAGACATTTGTATGAAGTGCCGGAAACTGGCTACTTGGAACTTGAACGTAGAAATTATCCATGGACTGTTCGTAAATTTCTTGAGCGGCATGGTGGCGCAGCGATAGAGTTGCTGCCTTACAGTGCAACCCATTTCAATTCAGGCGACGGGTACTGAAGAAGGGTCTCGACCCGAAACATTATCTATCCATGTTCTCCGGACATGCTACCTAACCTGCTGAATTACTCCAGCACTTTGTGTCTATCTTCAGTTTAAACAGGAAATCTGCAGTTCCTTCCTATACACGTTGTGTCCTTTTGTGGATAGAATAGATATTGAACTCAGTTATTTGTTCAGAGGTTGGTAACAGCTGGAAATCCAGTTGACAAAAGCTGGGATATAGAATGGATTTGCATTAGCATTAGTTTTAGTTTAGAGATACAGCGCGGAAACAGGCCCTTCGGCCCACCAAGTCTGCACCAACCAGCGATCCCCGCACACTAACACTATCCTACTCATGCACGAGGGACAATTTACACCAAGTCGATTAAACTACAAACCTGTGCACCTTTAGAGTTTGGGAGGAAACCGAAGATCTCGGAGAAAAGCGCGCGGATCAGGAGGAGAACGTACAAACTCTATAGAGACAACACCCATAGCCGGGATCGAACCTGGGTCTCTGACGCTGTAACTCTACCGCTGCGCTACCGTGCCGCCCTTCTGTCCGGTAATTTTGTAAATTGTTTATTTTCACTCACCCATCAGTTGTGACGATAAAACACACAGATTTTGTGCGATGTTCATGTATTCGTATGGATTTGGACCTGTTTAAATGAAAAAGGTATCATGAAACCTGATCTGACTGCTAATGATAAGTCCAGAGTGTTTTAATGTGATTTTCTGTTGAAGGCTTTGCTTTACCGTACCAAGCTCCTGGATTTCTTTTAATATTTTGTCCAGTTTATGGAACTCGTTGCGCATTTTCACAAAGGATTCCCACATCACCCTCCTGGACCTCGAGCCTTTTTCCATCACCAGACTGAGGAAGAGCTTGGAACCCTCTGCCCGATTTCTCTTCTCCACCAGCTCAGAGACTTTCTGTGGAAAAACGGTGGATATTTTGTGAGATGCTGCCTGTCCCACTGAGTTACTCCAGCATTTCAAAAGTTAAAGGAGTAGAATTAGGCCATTCGACCCATTGTGTCCACCGCCATTCAATCATGGCTGATTTCTGCCTCCTCATCACATTTTCCTGTCTCCCCATAACCCTTGACACCCATTCTAATCAAAACATTTTTTTTTATCTCTGCCTTAAAAATATCCAGACTTGGCCTCCACAGCCTTCTGTGGCAATGAGTTCCACAAATTAACAACCCTCTCTGAGTAAAGAAGTTCCTCCTCAGCTCCTTTCTAAAAGAGCGACCTTTAATTCTGAGGCTATCACCTCTGGTCCTAGACTCTCCCACCAGTGGAAACATCCTCTCCACATTCACCTTTTAAGACAGAGATAGATAGATTTTTGATTAGTACGGCTGTCAGGGGTTATGGGGATAAAGCAGGAGAATGGGGTTAAGAGGGAGAGATAGATCAGCCATGATTGAATGGCAGTGTAGACTTGATGGGACGAATTGCCTAATTCTACTCCTGTCATTTATGACCCAATGGACAATCGCCGAACAAGCAGCACCCTTGGTCAAGATCGAACAGGGGTCTCTCGCACTGCAAGGAAGCAACTCTACCGCTGTGCCACCATGCCGCCCAGTTCTGTGACAATAAACAGGACTCACTGTGTTCCTCCCACTCACCTCATGTTCTTGTCCATTGAAATATCCCTCCCCTCTCATGACGAAGCTGAGCTCTTCAACGCCTTGTTCCATCGCAGGTTTTAGTCTTTCTCGGTAGAAATTTGTCAACTGGAACAGTTGGTAATCATCACACCGTTTCAAGAGCTCAGCTCCTGTAGACTCTGGATGTTTGAACATAAATGAAAAAAAAAGCTTTGTAGGTTCATGTGTCCCACTTTCAACCCTCGCCTCATACCCAAAGGACCACCCCCCCCTTCCATTTGACTCCATTTACACCTCACGCTGCCTCGGCAAGGCCAGCAGCATAATCAAGGACGAGTCGCAACCTGGGCACTCCCTCTTCTCCGCTCTCCCAACAGGCAAAAGGTACAGAAGTGTGAAAACGCACACCTCCAGATTCAGGGACAGTTTTTTCCCAGCTGTTATCAGGCAACTGAATCATCCTACCACAACCAGAGAACAGTGCTGAACTACTATCTACTTCTTTGATGACCCTGGACTATCTTTGATCGGACTTTGCTGACTTTACCTCGCACTAAACGTTATTCCCATATCATGTATCTCTATACTGTAAATGGATCGATTGTAATCATGTATTGTCTTTATGCTGACTGGTTAGCACGCAACAAAAGCTTTTCACTGTACCTCGGAACACATGACAATAAACCAAACTAAACTACTCTCACCATTCGCTCGCCATAATAATGCCTTTCTCCTTCAGTTCGGCAACATTTTCACTGCAATCATGATTAATTTTTGTTTAGAGATACAGCATGAAAACAGGCCCTTCGGCCCACCGATTCCTGACCAGCAATCCCACACACTAACACTATCCTACACACACTAGGGATAACTTACAATTTTCATAAGTTGTAGGAGCAGAATAAGGCCATTTGTCCCATTCAGTCTACTCCACCATTCAATCCTGGCTGACTTAGCTTTCCCTCTCAATCCCATTCTCCTACCTTCACTCCATATCAAGAATCTGTTCAATTTCCATCAATTTTACCACAGACAGCATCCATAGTCACAAGTGTCTCTACCGGGCAAGGCAGCAACTCTACCGCTGTGCCACCGTGCACCGTGATTAGAATCGGAGTGAAATATACTGGACCTCCAACATAACGACTAGATCCCTAACCCATCTTACCTCCCCTCCCCGCCATCTATAATACCCTGGGTGGCAACACAAATTGTGCTTGTCCCCTTGTCTCCATTAAACTATGTTGTTTTGGATTATTTCTTAATATAGCACACTCAATAACATTTATAGTTTAAAGATTTCTGCAACATACCCGTGTTCTCTCTTGATGTGGAAGTCCCGGGGGTGCCGGTCTTGTTTGCAACTTCAGCCATGGTGTCGATGGGCGTTCCCAAATTCCGAGGCTCTGTAGTGGAGTCAAAGAGTGATATATAGCATGGAACCAGGCCCTTCAGCCCAACTTGCCCACACCGGCCAACAAGTCCCAGCTACACTAGTCCCACCTGCCAGTATTTGGCCCGTATCCCTCCAAACCCATCCTGTCCATGTACCTGTCTAACTGTTCCTTAAATGTTGGGATAGTCCCAGCCTCAACTACCTCATCTGGCAGCTTGTTCCATACACCCACCACCCTTTGTGTGAAAAAGTTACCCCTCAAATTCCTATTAAATCTTTTCCCCTTCACCTTAAACCTATGTCCTCTGGTCCTTGATTCACCTACTCTGGGAAAGGGACTCTGTACGTCTAAGCAATCTATTCCTCTCATGATCTAATACACCTCTATAAGACCACCCCTCATCCTCCTGCCCTCCAAGGAATAGAGTCCCAGCCTACTCAACCTCTGCCTCTAGGACCCTCTAGTCCTGGCAACATCCTCTGTACCCTTTCCAGCATGACATCTTTCCTACAACACGGTGCCCAGAACTGAACACAATACTCCAAATGCGGCCTCACCAATGTCTTATACAACTGCAAGATGACCTCCCAATATCTACACTCAATACTCTGGCTGATGGATAATGTGGCAAAAGCCTTTTTGACCATCCGATCGACCTGCGACCACCTTCAAGAAACTATGCACCTGCACTCCTAGATCCCTCTGCTCTACAACACTCCCCGGAACCCTACCATAGCTTTCCAGTAAATATAATATTATTGGGAAGACTCGACAAAGATTAAGGTGAGAAAGAAAAGATTGCCTTGTGAGGGACTTTTGACTACTATCAAACTGCTGATGTTGGGGTTGGGAGCAGGCAGATTGGGGAGAGCTGGAATGGAGTGGGGTGGCGTAATGTCAGCATTGACCAAAATTGAACTGAATCAGCGACGGCAGCAGAGCGGTGGTGTCGCGACCTTACAGCGCCAGAGACCCCAGTTCGATCCTGACCACGGGTGCAGTCCGTACAGAGCTTGTACGTTCTCCCCGAGACTGCATAGGTTTTCTTCGGGTGCTCCCATTTCCTCGCACACTCCAAAGACGTACAGGTTTGTAGGTTGACACAAAATGCTGGAGTAACTCAGCGGGACAGGCAGCATCTGTGGAAAGAAGGAATGGGTGACGTTTTTGGTCGAGATCCCTCTTCTGGAGAAGGGTCTCGACCCGAAACGTTACCCATTCTTACTATCCAGAGTTGCTGCCTCTCCCGCTGAGCGACTCTCTTCCTCACATCCCAAACACAACCTTTCCCCACAGTCCACAAGGCCTGTGCATGAAGGGTGATCTTGCAGAGGTGAATAATATTATGAGAGGAATAGATCGGGTGGATGCATAGAGTCTCTTGCCCAGAGTCGGTGAATCGAGGACCAGATGACATATCATATTGGTGAAGGGGAACAGATTTATTAAGAATCTGAGTGGTAACCTTTTAACACAAAGGGTGGTGGGTGTATGGAACAAGATGCCAGAGGAGGTAGTTGAGGCAGGGTCTATCCCGCCATTTAAGAAACAGGCAGGTACATGGATAGTGCAGGAAGGAACTGCAGATGCTGGTTTAAACCAAGGGTCTCGACCCGAAATGTCACCCATTCCTTCTCTCCAGAGATGCTGCCTGTCCCGCCGAGTTTCTCCAGCATTTTGTGTCAATCGTAGGTGCATGGATAGGACAGGGTTGGAGGGATATGGACCAGACGCGGGCAGGTGGGAATAGTGTAGCTGGGACATGATAGCCGTTGTGGGCAAGTTGGGCCTGTTTCCACACTGTATTACTCTATGACTCTATGGCACACATCAAGAGTCAATGCAGCTCCCACACCATCCAGGAGAAGGCAAACCACTTGCCTGACAGCCCAAGAATCACGGGAATAAAAGGACCCATTTTGGAAGAGCAATCAGTAACTAGGCTGGTACCCCAAAGACCAATGGCAGGTTCCCACTTTTTACAATCCGCATTAATGACTTGGATGAAAGGAGCAAGAGTAATGCATCTATATTTGCTGATGACACAGAACATAGGATAGTACGATATGAAATAACTTTATTTATCACAGGAGGGAAATTGGTCTGCCAACTGTCATAAAACACAACAACACATGAAACATGAAAATAAAGTGAGAAATGGAAAGTCCAAGATTGGGGATGTGAAAAGATTGGGGAGGGGGGGAGTCAATCTACCTCACGACATTACGAGTTGTAATATGATAGCCACAGGGGAAAAGGATCTCCTGTGGTGTTCTGTGCTGCGGCCTGGTGGAACCAGTCTGTTGCTGAAGGTGCTTCTCAGGTTGACCAGTGTGCCATGGAAAGGGTGAGCTGTATTGTCCAAGATGCTCCACAGTTTGAGGAGCATCCTCCCCTCCATGACCATCTCCAGTGAATCCAACCCCACCCCCAGGACGGAGCTAGCCTTCCTGATGTGCAGAGCACAGCGTAGGAAGGAACTGCAGATGCTGGTTTAAACCAAAAATAGACGCACAAAGCTCGAGTAACACAGCATCTCTGGAAAAAGCAACAGGTGACGTTTCGTTTGAGACCAGACTGAGAGTCAGGGGAAATGAGAGATATAGACGGTGATATAGAACAAATGAATGAAAGATATGCAAAAATGTAATGCTTATAAAGGAAGCAGGCCATTGTTGGCTGTGGGCTAGGTGAAAACGAGTTACAATGAGACTCTACGAGTTGATTTTGAAGCTAGTTCGACTTGGGTGGGGGAGCGATGGTGTGTCTAGTTGAGCCTCATTGTCTGTAATTCGTTTTCACCTCGCCCATAGCTAACAATGGCCTGTTTCCTTTATCATAGTTACATTTTTGCATATCTTTCATTCATTTGTTTTATGTCACCACCTATTCAATTCAATTCAATTCAATTCCTTTATTGTCATCTTGCAAGCAACAGTTGTACAGTGCAAAACGAAAAGACGTTTCCCAGGGAATACCGGAGCATCGCACATGACGTTTAAAACATTTCACACATAATAATAACAACACTAAAAACAATCCAGTCCCTGATGGAACAGTATAAGTTAAAATAGATACAAACAACGTTAAAATACAGTGAGACCAATCATAAACATGTCCGGGGTGGCTGATTTGAGTGGCCAGTGCCAGTTATTGAAGTGGCCAGTGCCAGTTATTGTAGTGTCCGTGCCAAGCCGCAGAATCAGGTGACTGTGAGTACAGAGTGGCTGTTTAGCAGCCTCACAGCATATGGCAGGAAGCTCGTTTCCCTTTCCCCTGACTCTCAGTCTAAAGAAGGGTCTCGACCCGAACCGTCCCCTGTTCCTTTTCTCCAGAGATGCTGTCTGACCCGCAAAGTTACTCCAACTTTTTGAGTCTATCTATAGAATAGCACTTCACAGGAGAAAATGAATTGGTAACGTTTTGGGTTGAGACCCGAAACGTCACCGAGCATTTATTTCGAGAGGGCTATAATACAAGACCAGGGATGTAACACTGAGGCTCTATAAGGCGCTGGTCAGACGGCATTTGGAATATTGTGAGCAATTTTGGGTCCCATATCTGAGGAAGGATGTGCTGGCGTTGGAGAGGGTCCAGAGAAGGTTTACAAGAATTATCCCAGGAATGAGTAGGTTAACATATGATGAGCATTTTACAGCACTGGGTCTCTACTCGCTGGATGAGGGGGTACCTCATTGAAACTTATCGAATAGTGAGAAACCTGGATAGTGTGGATGTTGAGAATGTGTTTCCACCAGTGGGAGAGTCAAGAACCAGAGGTAGTAGTTACAGAATAAAAGGACATTCCTTTAAGACGATGAGGAGGAATTTATTTCATCAGTGGGTGGTAAATCTGTGGAATTCATTGCCACACAAGGCTGTGGAGGCCAAGACCATGGATATTTTTTAACAGAGATAGATTCCCGATTGGTATGGGTGCCAGAGGTTATGGGGAGAAGGCAGGAGAATGAGGTTAAGAGATAAAGGTAGATCAACCACAATTGAATGGCGTAGTAGACTTGATGGGCCTAATTCTGCTTCTATCACTTTATGAACATGATCGCAGCCTTCAATGCTCCAGAGAAAACAATCCATAGATGTCCAACCTCTCCTGATAATCGCACTCTCTAATCCAGACAACATCCTGGTGAACCTCCGCACCCTCTCCAATGTGTCCACATCCTTCCTGTCATGAGGCGACCAGAACCGCACCCAGTACTCCACATATGGCCTGACTAAACGTTCACACAATCGTAACACGACTTGCCAGCTTGTATACTCAACGTCCTGCCCGCCGAAGGCTAATACGGTGTGTCTATTTATCACCCCATCCACCGTATGCAACTTTCAGGGAGCTGTGACCTTAAATTCCAACAGCCTTCTGTCCATCAACCATTCCTGTCATTAACAGTATATTTTCCTCTTACATTTGACCGCCCAAAGTGCAAACCCTCACTCTTCTTCGGATTCAGTCTGTCTGCCATTCTGACCATATTTCCTACTGATCTCTAGTGTTTCCTTTAGTTTAGAGATACAGAGGAAACACACCCTTCGGCCCACGGAGTCCACGCCGACCAGCGATCCCACACACACTAGGGACAATTTACAATTATACCAAGCCAATTCACCTACAGACCTGTACATCTTGAGTGTGGGGGAGGAAACCGAAGATCTTGCAGAAAACCCACACAGGTCGTGGCGAAAACATACATATTACGTACAAACAGCACCCAAAGTCGGGATCGCACAAAGTCGGGTTCGAACATGGGGCTCTGATGCTGTGAGCGCCGCAAGGCAGCAACCAGGCAGTTCTATTTAGGACAGTCTTCCGCACTCTGTACAAATCCACAAACATTTCTATCATTTTCAAACTTACCTACTGTTCACAAACCTAGTTTGAATAACACTCCTCCTCCGATTCGATAACTAAGCACATTTTAAAGCTCTGCTGCACAACTGGATATTTTCTCAATGGTTTCTGAATGTATAGCCGGGACAGGATCTCTCCAAATACCCACTCTCTTTCAGCAACATCGCCGGGAAATATTCCCTTCATCTGTGCGGCCTTTCCTCGAATACACTTCCTAAAAATTACCAGAGCTGGTATGATGTTTCCATTCTCTCACCTATCCCATTACACCCATCCACTGGTGGAATGGGACAGCACGGTGACACAGCGATAGAGTTGCTGCCTTCCAGCGCCAGATTCCCAGCTTCGATCCTGACTGCGGGTGCTGTCTGGACGGAGTTTGTACGTTCTCCCCGTGACCTGCGTGGGCTTTCTCCGGATGCCCGTGTGGTTTCCTCCCACACTCCAATGTGACGTACGGGTTTGTCGGTTAATTGGCTTGGTAAAATTGTAAATTGTCAATAGTGTTAATGTGCGGTGATTGCTGGTTTGTGTGGACTCGGTGGGCCGAATGGTCTTTCCCTGCTGTATCTCTAAATTAAACTAAATTATTGGAGCTCAAGGAAGAACTCTCCCACTTAGCCACTCCCACCCACCCTATTCAGTTTAGTTTAGATATACAGCACGGAAACAGGCCCTTCGGCCCACCGACTTAACACCAACCAGTGATTCCTGCACATTTACACTATCCTACACCCACTCGGGACAATTTTACATTTCCACAAAGCTAATTAAACTGCAAAACTGTACGTCTTTGGAGTGTGGGACGAAACCGAAGATCTTGGAGAAAGCCGTGCAGGTCACAGGGAGAACATACCAACTCCGTACATACAGCACCCGTAGTCGGGATCGAACCCGGGTCTCTGGCACTGCAAGCTCTGTGAGGCAGCAACTCTACCGCTGAGTCCATTTCATGGTGCCGTTGAAATTTCTTCTCTGGCTTCGTACCTCCAGGCCAGCTTTTCACTTTCACTCTCCCCTCCCATTCCCGGTCTTCCCCACTCTACAGCCCCCACCCCTCCTCGCATTGCACTCACCTGTTGCTTGGCTGAGACTTGACGACTCCTTGCTTGATGAAACTTGTACCGGAGGGATTTCTCGACGTCCATCAGCTCCAGGCCCCAGAACCGTATCTCCCATGCAACTACCTCCAGATTGAGGTAGTTCACATTCAATAGGGACTCTGCACTCAATCAGAACTTGTTTTGGTGTTGGTGCTGTGCACTGATCGCCTTTAATTAATGTGCTGACTGGCCGGAGACGTTTGAAAACCTTGCCCATAAAAGTTAATTTCCCATCTGAAAGAAAAATCATGAATTGTCAGTTAAAGCAATCTCAAATTTAGAAAACCACGCATTCAGAAAAGTTAGACACATTAGGTGAAGTTTCAGGTAAAGACACTTCTTCACCCATTCCTTCTATCCAGAGATGCTGCCTGACCCAGTGAGTTACTCCAGCATTTTGAGTCTATATTTGGTTGAAACCAGCATCTGCAGTTCCTTCCCACACAATTCAGAAAAGTTGGCCGCAATTGAGTTGTGGTTCTCAGTGAGCTAGAGTAAGTGGATAATAAGAGAGTTCGGTATTCCGAAAAACGCAAGGGATCATGGGATTTTTCAAAGTCATTCGAGAATAAAGAAGGCGAACGGAGTGCCTGGTAGCAGGGGAGAGCAGGGTGTAACAGCGAGAGAGAGGGGGCAGATGCGAGTGGGAGCCAGTGGGAGAGACTGGACTGGCGGAGAGATGGTGAGAGGTGGGGGAGAGAGAAGGGGGGATGAAAGATGCGCGTGGGGAGACAAGAGAGAGAGGTTTCAGTTAGACAAACATCCTCTGGTAAAGCCATGGCTCGTTGCCTCCAGATTTGAGAAAATGGCCTCAATCGAGAGAATGCAACTTCAGAACCCCCTCGTCTCGACCACGCTGGAGATTTCCGCGGGCACAAGGAACAAATGACCTAAAGTTTGCGTTGTGTTAACTGAGTGTTCTTACCGTCCTCGTTGTACACCAGCGTTTTGTGAGAGTGGTTGGATCCCATCTTCAGCTCTGCCAAGGCCGGCACATTATCGGACAGGCAGCGGGGGATCAGGAGCTGATGTGAGGCATCGACGATGCTCTGGAATCCTAGTCGGTCGCCGCCGAGCAGCGGAATCGAGGAGTCAGCGCCCGACAGGTGAGCGGCCCGCGGTAGCTGATGCCTTTCCGCACGCCGCTGGAAGAACTGACACCTCTACTCCCCGGGTCGGGCGCTGCCTCCTCGACCTCGCTGCTCAGCAGAGGTCGGCTAGGATTCCAAAGCATCGCCAATACCTCACAACAGCTCCTGATCCCCTGCCGCCTGTCCGGATAATGTGACCGACGTTGGCTGAGCTGAAGATGGGATCCAGCCACTCTCACAAGACGCCGGTGAACGGCGAGGACAGTAAGAACACTCAGTTCACTCAACGCAAAGTTTAGGTGATTTGTCCTAAACCATGGCGCAAAAGCCAAATGTGTCGGAAGTTTGAAAGAGGGTCTTCTATCCAGAGGTCCGTGGACGCGGAGGGGTGGCGCCGGCCCCAGCTCGACTGCCTGTCCTGCCGGCGGGACGGGCAGGGTTGAGCTGGAGATGGTGCTTCTTTTCCGCGCCGCCTGCGAGCCTGGGCCACCGCTGCGACGGGCCGGCACCCCGCTTGTTGGAGCCGGCTCTTCCCACCCCCCCCCCCCTCTGCTGCACCCGCTGGCCACCCAGCCAGGACACTCGGGAGCGCACGGGGACAGCCCAGCTGGTTAGGGACAGGACGCAGGTCTGCACCCATGCAGCGGCACGGCCGCGAGAGTGTACATCCCGAGCGACCCATGACTTGTGCATGCGCAGTCAGAATACCGGACTCGCTTATTGTCAGTTCAGTTTAGTTTATTGTCACGTGTAGCGAGGTAGAATGAATAGCTTTGGTTGCGTGTTATCCAGTAGAGCAGATAGCATATGATTACAATTGAGCCATTTACAGAATACAGATACATGATAAGGGAATCACGTTTAGTGCAAGTTAAAGCCAGTAATGATTTGAGTGTGGAGTGATTGCAATATGAGTTTACAGATCTGCTTCTGTGGCTAGTATGCAAAGTGTCGCCTGGGTTGGGCGCCATCTTGGAAGAGGGAGTGCCCACGGAGATAGAGCAGAAATAGGCTCTTTGCACCATCCCGTCACTGAGATGGGTGTCAGAGGTTATGGGGAGAAGGTAGGAGAATGGGGTTAGGAGGGAGAGATAGATCGGCCATGATTGAATGGCAGAGTAGACTTGATGGGCCGAATGGCCTAATTCTGCTCGTATCATTTATGACATAAATAGGCCCTTTAGACCAACTCGTCAACACTAACCCAAATGTCCATCTAAGCTAGTCCCATTTGTCCTGGTTTGGGCCATATCTCTTTGAACCTTTCCTGCCCATGTACTTTTTCAAATATATTTTAAATGTTTTTTTATTGTAGCCATTTCAACCACCTCAATTTAGTTTAGTTTAGTTTAGACATACAGCACGGTAACAGGCCCTTCGGTCCACCGGGTCGACGCCAACCAGCAATCCCCGCACATCAACACGATCCCACACCATTACGGATAATTTAAAATATATATATTTACCAAGCCAATTAACCTACAAATCTGTACGTCTTTGGAGTGTGGGAGGAAACGGAAGATCTCAGAGAAAACCCACGCAGGTCACGGGGAGAACGTACAAACTCCGTACAGATAGCACCCGTAGTCGGGATCGAACATGGGTCTCTGGCGCTGTATTCTCTATCAGGCAGCAACTCTACCGCTGCGCCACTGTGACCTCCTCTGGCATCTTGTTCCATATACCAATCACCCTGTGTGAAAAAAGTACCCCTCAAGTTCCCATTAAATCTTTCCATCTCAACTTAAATCTCTTTCCTTTAGTTCTTGACTTCCCTCACACTGGGGAAAAAAAACTCTGCATGCATCCCATCTATTCCCCTCATGATTTTATACACCGCCACAAGATCACCCTTCAGTCTTCTAGCCTGCCCAATTGTGTAGGAAGGAACTGCATATGCTGGTTTAAACAGTAGACACAAAAAGCTGGAGTAACTCAGCGGGTCAGCCAGCATCTCTGGAGAAAAGGAATAGGTAACATTTCGGGTTCCCCCCCCACGGCAGGTCCTCCATTCTTCCCCTCTCTCATGGCGGTCCCCCCCTGCTGGGTCCTCCATTGTTCTCCCCCGCGCCCTCATCGACCGCCACGAGGTTCTGTCAGCTACGAGGCCCCACCGAGATCCCATCTTTTCCAGGGGTACACAATGCCAGCTTCTTATACCTGTCTCATGCCTCTTTTTTCCTGACCAAAGCCTTACTTTCTCTCCTCTTCTAAGCTTGCCTTGCCCTTCACTCAGTACCCGAATGATCCCAGGAACAAATGGGTAAATACATGATGAGCGTTTGATGGCACTGGGCCTGAATCTGCTGCAGTTTAGAAGGATGAGGGGAGACTACATTGAAACTTACAAACAGCGAAAGGACTGGGTAAAGTGAAGAGGTTTCCACCAGTAGGAGAGTCTAGGACCAGAGGCCACAGCCTCAGAATATAAAAGGACGTACCTTTAAAAAGGAGATGAGGATGAATTTCTTCAGTTGGAGGGTGACAAAACTGGAATTCATTGCCAGAGACAGCTATGGAGGCCAAGTCAAAGGATATTTTTAAGGTGGAGATTGACAGATTCTTGATTAGGAAGGGTGTCAGGGATTATGGGGAGCAAGCAGGTGAATGGAGTTGAGAGGGAATTGTTTGAATGGCGGTGTAGACGTGATGGGCAAAATTACCTAATTCTGCTCCGAGAATTTATGAAACTGAACTCTTCAGGACATCCTCGAGAGGGAAGGGGAGCAGCCAGAAGTAGTTGTGCATGTAGGCACAAATGACATAGATAAGAAGAGGAAGGAGGTTCTGCAACATGTATAGAGAACTAGGTATAGAGAACTAAATATGAGGCTGAAAAGCAGGGTGGTTATCTCTGGTTTGCTTCCAGTACCTCGTGCTAGTGAGGGTAGGAACAGGGAGATCGAGGATCTGAATGTGTGGCTGAGAAGTTGGTGCAGGCGGCAGGGATTTAGATTTCTAGACCACAGGGATCTCTTCTGGGGCAGGTGTGACCTGTACAAAAGGACCGGGATTCACCTTAATTGGAGGAGTACCGACATTCTGGCAGGCAGGTTTGCTAGTGCTACACGGGTGGGTTTAAAGTAAATACTGGGGAGGGGGTGGGGGGGTTGGGGTCAACAACGTGGAAGCGTATGCGTGCAGTTAACGGGAAAAATAATGTAGGAAAGGTCGCGTTTAAACTAATAGGGCCAGGGGATGGGAACCAATGCAAGGAGACAGAAGGCTGTAAAATGAGGACAGAAAAGAGAAAAGAAAAACAAACCTGAAAGCTTTGTGCCTTAATGTAGGTATGTTACAAAACTTACCTTCAGTCGCGCTGTAATTCTGCCACTGGCCGTGTGCGCGATTTTGGCGCCTTTAAGGGGGGGGCGGGGTTAAAACGCGGTTTAACCTCCCCTGTCCTGGAAATATTTTGTTGGAGTACAAAACTTCGCTGACAAAATCGTTCCTACCGGCTTTTTGGGAATTTTTTTTTTAAATTAAATCGTCAATGTCAGCGCTACAGTCATTTTAAAAGCAGCTCCTGAAGCGTCAACGCCAATAACGGGGACGGATTTCACACAATGGACAGGTAAACAAAAGTGCTTTCTTTAAATGTATAAAAGTGCTTCTTAAGAAGCCTTTAATTCACATTTTTTCATGCGACACGGTGATTTTATTCCCCGAATTAACGGCAGTATTTTTCATGCCAATACGGGGTTAAATTCACCGCAAATGAACGTTCCAAAAGATCGCGTTCCAGAAATTCTCACTCGCAAGATGAATTAAATGCCCATTAATTTACAGGTATTAAACATTCAATTCCTTCCATTTGGCCTGTAAATTCATGAAAATTAGATTTAAAAATTATGTTATATTGTGAATTATTGTGTGAATGTTATTTGGACACTTAGGCTATTTAAAAATGTTAATCTATTCTTAAGAAATTGATAGATGTTTAGATCTAGTAATTGAATTTTGTAATTAGCTACAATTAGGTAACTAACTAATTATATGCTTTACTTTCATGTCTTCGAAGTAAGATTGTTTCATATTTGTTTCAGAATGCTTCAATCTATAATACCTGAAAATTTCTTTCAGTTACCATAATTTTTAAGAAAGTTATAGGCTTTTAACTGTCCTCGATCACAGCTTTTGTGTTAAGTCAATGGAAAAGCAATAGGGAACAAGATGCTAATTTCTGAGTATGATAATGGCCATAACTTTTTTAATACTGAAGATATGAAAGTGAATTAAGTGTCAAATTAAACTTCTTTTTATGCTTTATCTGATGGGATAAATTGCAGACTTTATTTTTTAAATCTCAAAATTTTGTAACATTGCTACTTAATGCAAGGAGCATTCATACTAAGGTGGATGAATTGAATGCGCATTTAGTAGTTGACGGATGTGATATAGTTGGGATTACGGAAATATGTCTCCAGGGTGACCAAGGCTGGCAGCTCAATATGCGGGGGTATTCAATATTCAGGAAGGATAGACAGAAAGGTGGGGTGGCATTGTTGGTTAAAGAGGAGATTAATGCAATAGTAAGGAGAGACATTAGCTTGGATGCTGTGGAACCTGTATGGGTAGAACTGTAAAATATCCATGGGCAGAAAACACTTGTTGGAGTTGTATACAGACCACCAAACAGCAGTAGGGAGGTTGGGGATAGCATCATCCAGGAAATTTGGGATGTGTGCAGCAAAGGTACAGCAGTCAGCATGGGTGACGTTAGTCTTGACATAGATTGGGCAAACCAAATTAGTAACAACACTGAGGAGGAGGATTTCCTGGAATGTATACGGGATGGTTTTCTAAGCCAATATGTAGATGAATCAACTAGAGGGCAGGCCATCCTAGACTGGGTATTGTGCAATGAGGAAGGATTAGATAGCAATCGTTGTGCAAAGCCCCTTTGGGCAACATTGACCATAATATGGTGGCATTCTGCATTAAGATGGAGAGTGACACAGTTAATTCAGAGACTAGGGTCCTGAACTTCAAGAAAGGAGACTTTGACGGTATGAGACGGGAATTGGCTAGGAGGACAGACTGGCAAATGATACTATGGGTTGATGGTGGACAAATGGCAAAGGTTTAAAGATCGCATGAATGAACTACAAAATTGTTCATCCCTGTTTGGCGAAAAAATAAAACGGGGAAGGCGGTTCAACCGTGGCTAACTAGGTAAATTAAGGATAGTGTTAAATCCAAGGAAGAGGCATAAATTGGCCAGAGGAAGCAGCAAACCAGAAGACTGGGAGATATTTAGAATTCAACAGAGGTGGACAAAGGGGTTAATTAAGAGGGGGGAAAAGAGTATGAAAGAAAGCTGGCGGGGAATATAAAAACTGACTGTAAAAGCTTCTTTAGATATGTGAAGAGGAAAAGATTAGTGAAGACAAATGTAGGTCCCTCAGACAGAAACAGGTGAATTTATAATGGCAAACAAGGAAATGGCTGACCAGTTAAACATGTCCTTTGGTTCTGTCTTCACTAAGGAAGACACAAACAATATCACAGAAACACTGGGGCCCCGAAAATCTAGTGCAGGGGCCTCCAAACATTTCAGTACGAGGGCCACATTATATATTTGGCACATTTTTGCGGGCCGTAGGAAAAAATAATTATAAAGTTAATGAACTCAAAAAAGAACTCAAGTAAAACAAATGAAAGAAATTCAAAACATAACTTGTAGCCATCAATCAAGGTTAACCAACAAAATCATAACGTTTTATGCAACCACATTAATGGGAAGGATGGAACTGCTTTTTTGATTTTGACAGTGGTTGCGCTGCCGACTGGGGTCGGACTCCATGTGTGTGGTGGGGAGATCCTCCCGTTCTCGTTGTAAACAAAATCCTCCCGAAGTTCCGTCTACCCGAGGGGGTCCGCCTCAGGAATCACAACATGCGCTTTTCCTGGGAGGTGGGCTCCTGCTTCGGGCAGCAGAAGCCAGCCCTGTGCGTGTGGCATGTGTGTCTGTGTATTGACGTCTGAGTGTGTGAGACACCGAAGGCAACAGCAGTTGCGGGATTTGCACGGTGGCCAGAGGGATGCTAGCACTCACTTCTCCAGGCGGTAGTCTCCAGCTTCTCTCGGGGCGAGGTGGGGCAAGAGGGGAAATTTGTTTGAAATAACTTCTTCACCCTCCCCTCCTTCTCGGGTTTCTGTCAGCTGAACCCCCGGCGGGACACTGGAGGCACAGCCAGGGAAGGAAGGCTTGACACCAGCACAGACCCGACTCTATCCTGCTCCACTCCGCAAAGCCAGCGAGCTCCTCGCACAACTCTCCTTCCACCGATCTTTAACCCCTGCAGCGCTTTGGAGGTGATAAGATGTGGCCCGCCATCCGCTCACGGGCATGGGTCCTGGGCCCTATGCAGAACAAGGTTGCCGACCCCTGGCCAACGGCAAACTGACCCCGCGCTACCGCAGAACCCACTAAATAGGCCGCCGCACAGAACGTGTTAAGAGCTTGCTGCGGGCCGGATAAAATCTCGTGGCGGGCAGGATGTGTTTAGACACCCCTGATCTAGTGGGAGGGAGGAACTGAAGGGAATCCACATTAGTCAGAAAATGGTGTTAGGAAAACTGGTGAGACTGAAGGCAGATAAATCCCCAGGGCCTGATAGTCTGCATCCCAGAGTACTCAAGGAGCTGGCCCTAGAAATCGTGGATGCATTGGTGATCATTTTCCAATGTTCTACAGACTCTGGATCAGTTCCTGTGGACTGGAGGGTAGCTAATGTAACCCCAATTTTTAAGAATGGAGGGAGAGAGAAAACAGGGAACAATAGACCAGTTAGCCTTACATCGGCTGTGGGGAAGATGCTCGAGTCGATTAACAAAGATGTAATAGCAGGGGATTTGCAAAGGTGTGACAGGATCGGTCAAAGTCAGCATGGATGTATGAAGGGGAAAACTTGACTAATCTTCTGGAATTTTTTGAGGATGTAACAAGTAGAATGGATAACCAGTGGATGTGGTGTATCTGGACTTTCAAAAAGCCTTTGACAAGGTCCCACACAAGAGATTAGTGCGCAAAATTAGAGCACATGATATTGGGGGTAGGCTATTGACATGGATAGAGAACTGGTTGGCAGACTGGAAACAAAGAGTAGGAATTGACGGGTCCTTTTCAGAACGGCAGCCGGTGCCGCAAGGTACCCGTTATTTACAATTTATATTAACGATTTAGACGAGGGAATTAAATGCAACATCTCCAAGTTTGCGGATGACAAAGCTGGGTAGCAGTGTGAGCTGCGAGGCGGATGCTATGAGGCTGCAGGGTGACTTAGATAGGTTGGGTGTGGGCAGATGTATGGCAGATGCAATATAATGTGGATACATGTGAGGTTATCCACTTTGGTGGCAAGAACAAGACGACAGATTATTATCTGAATGGTGTCAGATTAGGAAAAGGGGAGGTGCAACAAGACATGGGAGTCCATGTACACCAGTCACTGAAAGTAAGCATGCAGGTACAGCAGGCAGTGAAGAAAGCAAATGGCATGTTGGCCTTCATAGCGAGAGGATTTAGGTAAAGGAACAAGGAGGTCCTACTGCAGTTGTACAGGACCCCGGTGAGACCACACCTGGAGTATTATGTGCAGTTCTGGTCTCCTAATTTGAGGAAGGACATTCTTGCTATTGAGGGAGTGCAGTGTAGGTTCAGCAGGTTAATTCCAAGGAATGGCGGGACTGACATATGATGAAAGATTGGATCGACTGGGCTTATATTCACTGGAATTTAGAAGGATGAGAGGGATTCTTATAGAAACATATTAAGTTCTCAAGGGATTGGTCAGGCTAGATGCAGGAAAAATGTTCCCCTTTGTTGGGGGAGTCCACAACCAGTGAGTCACAGTTTAAGAATAAGGGGTAGGCCATTTAGGACCGAGATAAGGAAAAAACCTTTTCACAGAGAGTTGTGAATCTGTGGAATTCTCTGCCACAGAAGGCAATGGAGGCCAATTCACTGGATGTTTTCAAGAGAGAGTTACATTTAGCTCTTAGGGCTAATGGAATCAAGGGATTTGGGGAGAAAGCAGGAACAGGGTCCTGATGTTGGATGATCAGCCATGATCGCATTGGCTCGAAGGGCCAAATGGCTTACTCTTGCACCTATATTCTATTTTTCTGTGACTCCACCTTCAAGGAACCATGCACCTGCACTCCTCGAACCCTCTGATCTACAACACTCCTCAGAGCCCTACCATTCATTGTGTAGGCCATTTCCATGTTAGACTTCCCAAAATGCCACACCTCTCATTTCTCTCCATTAAATTCCATCAACAATTCCTCAGCCCACCTGGCCAATCACTCAAGATCCTGCTGCCATTTTAAACAATCATCTTCACCATCTGAGGCTCAAAGGCCTGAAAGGCATTTCACAGAAGGCTCCACAAACCTCTTTTTCCCCTTGATGTAGAGGTAATTGGACCCCAGTCCAAATCGTCACCTTCAGCCATGATGACGACAGGCTTTCCCAAACTCCGTGGCTCTGAAATACACAATATTAACAGAAGCTTCAGGCAGGAATTGAATATGAAGGAAAACATTATGAACCAGCATACACATTGTCAGATCCAATGGTCCTGACTCTCTCTCTGGGTCCAGCATACTGATGCAATTATGAATAAAGCCCCTCTACTTCCTGATAAGAATACGGAGATTCGCTATGTCAGAGAGGATTCTCATGAACTTCATCAGGGGCACAGTAGAGAGCATATTGACTGGTTGCATCACAGCCTGGTTCGCTTGAATGCCCAGGAGCGAAGAAGACTGCAACAGTTGTGAACACTATCCAGTCCATCACCAGCTGTCCTCCCCACCATCAAAGGGATTAACTGCAGTCGCTGCCTCAAAAAGCCAGCCAGCATCATCAGAGACCTACACCACCCTGGCCACACACTCATTTCACCTCTGCCATCAGGAAGAAATATCGGCATGAAAGCCTGCCGCTTGTATTGTACACTGGTTGACCAACAGATTCACTGGTTGCACCACAGACTGGTTCAGCAAATTGAATGCCCAGGAGCAAAGAACACAGCAAAAAGTTGCGAACACTGCCCAGTCCATCATGGTTTCTGACCTCCCCAACATCGAAGCGATTTACCGGAGTCGCTTCCTCAAAAAGGCAGCCAGCATCATCAGGGCCCACATGGGGTGGGAGATTACAACCTTCACGTGGTCCACCCTGTTTCAACAAATGCAATCAACCTGGCATGCACAAACAGAAGATCAAACAGAACAACTTTAGGCTGTGCACGCCATACGCAAGAAGAGGAAGGGCCCACATCACCCTGGCCACACACTCATTTCAGCCCTGCCATCAGAAAGAAAGTACAGGAGCCTGAAAACTGTAATGTCCAGGTTCAGGAACAGCTTCTTTCCTACAGCCATTCGGCTATTAAACACTACACCTTCAAATAAGCTCTGAATTACATAGACTATTAGAGTCATAGTGATACAATGTGGAAACAGGCCCCTACTCTGGGCAAAAGGCTCTGTGCATCTACCCAATCTATTCCTTTCATGATTTTGTACACCTCTATAAGATCTCCCCTCATCCTCCTGCACTCCATGAAATACAGACCCATCCTACTCAACCTCTCCCTATAGTTCACACCCTCTAGTCCTGGCAACATCCTTGTAAATCTTTTCTGAACCCTTTCAAGCTTGACAATACCTTTCCTATAACATGGTGCCCAGAACTGAACACAATATTCTAAACGAAGTCTCACCAACGTCTTATACAACTGCAACGTGACCTCCCAACTTCTACATTCAATACTCTGACTGATGAAGGCCAAAGTGTTAAAAGCCTTTTTGACCATCTTATCTATCTGCGACTCGACCTTCAAGGAACCATGCACCTGTACTGCTCGATCCCTCTGCTCTACAACACTCCCCAGAGGTCTACCATTCACTGTGTAGGTCCTGCCCTTGTTCAACGTCCCAAAATGCAACACCTCACATTTCTCTGTCTTAAATTCCATCAACCATTCCTCCGCCCACCTGGCCTATCCCTCCAGATCTTGCTGCAATCATTCACAACCATCTTCACTATCTGCCAAACCACTAACTTTGGTATCATCAGCAAATTTGCTAATCTTATCCAAATCATTGATGTAGACGACAAACAGTAACAGGCCCAACACCGAACTTTGAGGCACACCACTAGTCACAGACATCCATTCTGAGAAGCAACCTTCCACCATTACCCCCTGCTTCCTTCCATGGAGCCAATTTGCTATCCATTCAGCTATCTCTCCTTGGATCCTATGCTATCTAACCTTCCAGAGCAGCCTACCATGCAGAACCTTGTCGAACGCCTTACTGAAGTCCATGTACACCCCATCTACAGTCCGGCCCTCATCAACCTTTTTGGTCACGTCTTCAAACAAATCAATCAGATTTGTGCGAAACGACCTCCCCATGTACAAAACAATGCTGACTATCCCTAATCAGCCCTTGCCCATCCAAATGCCAATATATCCTATCCCTCAGGATATTCTCCTGTAACTTACCAACTACAGATGTTAAGCTCACTGGCCTATAGTTCCCAGCATTTTCTCTGTAGCCCTTCTTGAAAAGAGGTACAACATTTGCCACCCTCCAGTCTTCCGGCACCTCTCTTGCATTTATGGACGACTCGTAAATTTAAACCAGGGCTCCCGCAATATCCTCTCTATTGTTCTCTATTCCCCTCTATTATTGTTTGTTTTTTTGAGTGTACGTATGTGGAGATATATATATATATATATATATATATATATATATATATATATATATATATGATCTATATACAAGTGTATTTGTGAATATTTGCATATATATATATATACACTTCTTTTTTTCTGTCTCTTGTTTATTATATTGTTTACAGTGTACTATGTTTACATATGATGTTGTGCTGCTGCAAGTAAGAATTTCATTGTTTCATCTGGGACATATGACAATAAAACACTCTTGACCCTCTCTCTCTCAGGTCACACACCACCTGGGACACTATCCACTTGCACACTGTTGCCCGAAAAGCAGATTCGCTTGTAATACTTACACTGTACAAGGAGACCAGGTCCACACGTGCATACTGCTGGATATACACAAAATGCTGCAGTAACTCAGCAGGGTAGGCAGCATCTCTGGAGAGAAGGAATGGATGACGTTTCGGGTCGAGACCTACCCGAATGTCACCCACTCCTTCTCTCCAGAGATGCTGCCTGTCCTGCTCAGTTTTTGTGTCTATGTTCAGTTTAAACCAGCATCTGCAATTCTTTCCTACACATTTTGTCTGCTCCACTGCAAAATCTCGTCAAGGGATGCCTCCTTTGAAGAAGTTCTCCTCCTCTCTCCGATGAGAGTTCTGCAAGACTCTCCACATCATTGTCTGCATCTCTCGTTTCCCTTTCCTGTGACTTTCAGCCTGACGAAGGGTCTCTACTCGAAACGTCACCCATTCCTTCTCTCCAGCTCTCAAGAGGGTGTGTAGGAAGGAACTACAGACGTGTAGTAAGGGACACAAAAAGTTAGACACAAAAAGCTGGAGTAACTTAGCGGGACAGGCAGCATCTCTGGATAGAAGGAATGGGTGACGTTTCGGGTCGAGAACCTTCAGACTGGAGTCTGACAGTTCCCTTCCCCTGATTCTAGTCTGAAGGAGGGCCTTGACCCGAAACTTCACCCATTTCTTCTCTCCAGAGATGCTGCCTGTCCCGCTGAGTTACTCCAGCATTTTGTGTCTATCTTCGGTGTAGAACAGCATGTGCAGTTCCTTCCTACAGATTCCCTAGAGGCTGTTTTGAAGAGGTTCAGCCACTGCGCATCCTGCACTCCATGTTTAATTTCCTTGCTTGTTGTCACCCACCTTTGCTCTTCCTGTACCCTCGGTGTCGCTACCTCACTGTAGGTCCTGTCCACGAAGCTCACGTCTTCCCGGATGGCCCTGAGGTCATCCAGCTGCTGGTTCAGTTCCCTAACGCAGTGTTCAGGAGCTGCACCTGGACACAATTCCCACAAGTGTAGTCTTCAGGGGAACCAACAGTTCCCCTGACTGCTGGAGACGCAATGCAGCAACTTGCCTGCCATGACCACTGCAGCCAAATCACTAATTAAATAACGAGACATACTCACAGAGCAAATTGAACCTTTTTCTCCTAGCTGGTTGTGAAAAATTGCAGCAGGATCATGAACGATTGACCAGGTGAGCTGGGGAATGGTTGATGGAATTTAATACACAGCAATGTTAGGTGTAGCATTTTGGGAAGACTGGTGAATGGTAGGGCTCTGGGGAGTGGTGTAGAGCAGATGGATCTAGGCGTGCAGGTGCATGGTTCCTTGAAGGTAGAGTCGCAGGTAGATAGGGTGGTCAAAAAGGCATTAGGAACATTGGCCTTCATCAGTCAGAGTATTGAGTATAGAAATTGGGAGGTCATGTTGCAGTTGTATAAGACGTTGGTGAGGACGCTTTAAGAGTATTAAGAGCCCAGTATTGTGTTTGGTTCTGGGCATCATGTTACAGAAAATATGTTGTCAAGCTGGGAAGGGTATAGGGAAGATTTCCAAGGGTTTTGGCAGGGCTAGAGGGTCTGATACATCGGGCGAGGTTGAGTAGGCTAGGACTCTATTCCTTGGAGCACAGGAAGATGAGGGGTGATCTTATTGAGGTGTATACAATCATAAGAGGTAGATGCAGAGTCTCTAGCCCAGAGTAAGTGAATCGAGGACCAGATGACATAGGTTTAAGGTAAATGGGAAAAGATTTAGACAATAGACAATAGGTGCAAGAGTAGGCCATTCGGCCCTTCGAGCCAGCACCGCCATTCAATGTGATCATGGCTGATCATCCCCAACCCCAATCTGAGGGGTACCCTTTTCCATACAAAGGGTGGTGGGTGCATGGAACAAGCTGCCAACAGAGGTAATTGAGGCAGGGACTATCTCAATATTTAAAAAATAGTTAGACAGGTATATGATGGGACAAGATTGAAGGGATACGGACCACACATGAGCAGGTGGGATTATTGTAGCTGGGACATGTTGGCCGGTGTGGGCAAGTCAGGCCAAAGGGCCTGTTTCCACACTGTATCGCTCTGACTACCTGCTGCTGAGAGCCTCCTTGCCTGAGCCAAAGACTCAGACTTTACCGCTCCACAGCACTTACCCTCAACACAGCCTCTCACCCATCACAACCACTCTGCTTCACCTTGCCTTATTTTTACTTATTACTCAATTGCCTTTATTAGCTTTTAATTGGCCTGCCTCTTACCTTAGAAAGGGACAAAATGCTGGAGTAACTCGGCGGGACAGGCAGCATCTCTGGAGAAAAGGAATGGGCAACGTTTCATGTCGAAACAATTTCTTCAGATCTGAAACATGACTCATTCCATCTCTCCAGAGATGCTACCTGTCCTGCTGAGTTACTCCAGTATTTTGTGTCTACCTTCAGTTTGAATCAGCATTTGCAGTTCCTTCCTACAAATTTCGTCTACCTTTTGCCTTCGGCTGTCCTGGACAACTGCCCTCTGTTCAGACTCTACTGCTGTTTTTAAACCGAAAGGAAAGACACACAAACTGCTAACCTTTTGAGCACTGCTGCTCAACTGCCGCTTCTCCTCTCTTCTGCTTTCTGCTACACTCTGTTCAAACTCAATTACAAATGACTGCCATACTTCCTGCAGCATAATGGAAAAAAAGTGTATTTAAGGATTAAAATTGTAAATGCTGAAACAGCTTAAAGTGAAGTACTGGAAGACTATTCATCAGAACTTATTTTTAGTTTTGTTTTGTTTGGAGATACAGCGTGGAAACAGGCTCACCGAGTCCGCACTGGCCAGTGATCCCCCGCACCTTCACACTATTACACACACACTAGGGACAATTTACATTTATACCAAGCCAATTAACCAACAAACCTGTACGTTTTGGAGTGTGGGAGGAAACCGAAGATCGCTGAGAAATCCCACACGGTCACAGGGAAAATGTACAAACTCCATACAGACAGCACCTGTGGTCAGGATCAAACCCAGGTCTCTGGAGCTGTAAGTGCAATAAGGCAGCAACTCTACCGCTGCACCACCGTGCTGCTGTGATTGTCAAATACGCTGCCTGACTTGCTGAGTACTTCAAACATTTTCTCTTTTTCCTTCCACAAATGCTGTTCTTTTTTCAATTTTGATACCCAAAAAGTATAAACTGGTTGCAAAATACACTTATCCGTTATCCTGCAGTGGTCAATGGATTTAGGCAAAAGTCATAGTTCACCTCACACACCCCACAGCCTCTACCCGATGGACCTCACTTCTTTATTCAAAATTACTCACTTCTTTATTGGGGTTGCGGCACGATGTCTTACAGCGCTTACAGTGCCAGAGACCTGGGTTCGATACCGACTACGGGTGCTGCCTATACGGAGTCTGTACATTCTCCCCGTGACCGCATGGATTTTCTCCGTGATCTTCGGTTTCCTCCCACACTCCAAAAACTTACATATTTGGAGGTTAATTGGCTTGATATCAATGTAAAACTGACCCTAGTGTGTGTAGGATAGTGCTAGTGTGCAAAGATCGTTGGTCGGTGTGGACTCGGTGGGCCGAAAAGCCCGTTTCCGCGCTGTATCTCTAAACTAAACACGTTCAAAATGGATTCCTGACAACAAATCCTCAAAGTCCTCATGCTATCATTCTGCCGCACCTGCTCCTAAGATCACACTCCCTGCTGAGGAACTGTGGCCAGAAAGCGATAAAAATGTGTAACACTCCCTATACTGCCCAACTTTGACAAAAGGAAGCAACTGACAGAAAGGCGTTTTCTTGTAAATGAGGAAAACATGTTTTTCTTTCAGCTCTCTGTGATGGAATTACTTCTCTGGTATAAATATTTTCAAATTGCACTCAGAAAAGACTTATTTTGTTCACCATTGTGTAGAGCATATCTCAAATACCCTAATACAAGCAATAACTCAATTTTGACAAAATTGTCAGTTGCCTCCTTTTGTCAAATTAGGGCAGTGCAGCAACTTCCTCTGTTACTCGGGCAACAGAGGAAGTGGCTCACCGAAAATAACAGCAACAGGATATAACAAGCTTAACACCACATCCTCCGAAGATTGACACAAAAAGCTGGAATAGCTCAGCGGGATGGAAGGAATGGGTGACAGTTCGGATCGAGACCCTTCTTCAGACTGAAAATCACCGGGAAAGGGAAACGAGAAACATAGACAATGATGTCGAGAGATATAGAACAATGAATGAAATATATGGAAAACAGGAACAATGATAAAGGAAACAGGCCATTGTTAGCTGTTTGTTGGGTGAAAACGAGAACCTCGTGTAACTTGGGTGGGGGAGGGATGGAGAGAGGGGGACTGCCAGGATTTCTTGAAGTTGGAGAAATCAATATTCATACCACTGGGTTTTAAGCTGCCCAAGCGAAATATGAAATGCGGTTCCTCCAATTTGCAATTAGCCTCACTGACAATGGAGGAGGCCTAGGACAGAAAGATCAGTGTGGGAAAGGGAAGGAGAATTAAAGTGTTTAGCAACAGGGAGATCAAGTAGGTTGAGTGAAGATGTTCAGCGAAACGATCGCCCAGTCTACATTTGGTATCGCCGATGTTTTGTTTCGCTGAACACCTTCGCTCAGTCCGCCTGGACCTACCTGGCTCTTCTTGCCATCTTAAAGCCAATAGAACAGTAATTGCTGGTCCAAAAAGGCTCACTCAAGGACATTTCAGTCACTTGCCATAGAATCATAGGTGTGGAAACAGGCCATTCGCCACATTTTGCCCACACCGGCCAACATGTCCCAGCTACACTAGTCCCACTTGCCTGCGTTTAGCCCATATCCCTCCAAGCCTGTCCCATCCATGTACCTATCTAACTGTTTCTTAAATGTTGGGATAGTCCCTGCCCCATCTACCTCCTCTGGCACCTCGTTCCATACCTCCACCACCCTTTGTGTGAAAGAAGTTACCCCTCAGATTCCTACTAAATCTTTTCTCCTTCACCTTAAACCTATGTCCTCTGGTCCTCAATTCACCTACTCTAAGCAAGAAACTCTGTGCATCTACCCGATCTATTCCTTCACACTGTGTGGGAAGGAACTGCAGATGCTGGTTTACACAGAAGAGGCATAAAATGCTGGACTGTAATTCATGGTACTGGCAGTATCTCTGGAAAGAAGGAATGGGTGATGTTTCGGTCAAGACTCTTCTTCAAACTGAGCCTGAAGAAGGGATGCGAACCGAAACGTCACCCATTCTTTCTATGCGGAGATGCTGCCTGTTCCCCTGAGTTACTCCAGCAATTTGTGTCTGTTTTCCTTCACACCACTGTATTCGGGTGCATTCAATCCTACACCACAGAAAATAAATGCACAGGCTGGGGAATCTGTGGAATTCTTTGCAACAGAAGTCTGTGGAGGCAGAGATAGATAGATTCTTGATTACTACTGGTGTCAGAGGTTATGGGGAGAAGGCCGTAGAATGGGGTTAGGAAGGGGAGATAGATCAGCCACAAGTGATTCGCGGATTAGACTTGATGGGCCGAATAGTCTAATTGCACTATTCTTTATGACCTTACAAAAACGGAAAGCTGGCATGTCAGGCAGCATCTGAAGAGAGAAGCAGTTAACATTTCAGGTGGAAGGCAGACCCTTCAATAGATAGACACAAAATGCTGGAGTAACTCAGCAAACAGGCAGCATCTTAGGATAGAAGGAATGGGTGACGTTTCGGCCCGAGACTACAAGAGTCTGAAGAAGACTACAAGAGTCGAGCCGAACCATCACCTATTCCTTCTATCCAGAGATGCTGCCAGTCCCGCTGAGTTACTCCAGGGATTTGTGTCTGTCTTCAATATAAACCAGTATCTGCAGTTCACTCCCATACAGACCCTTCTGTCTTTCGGTCTAACTTGCCCAAACCGGCCATCATGTCCCAGCTACACGTCCCAACAGCCCACGTTTGGCATAAAAATTCCTCCAAACCTGTCCTACCTATGTACCTGTCTAACTGTTTCTTAAATGTTGGTATAGTCCCAGCCTCAACTCCCTCCTCTGCAGTTTGTTCCATACACCCATCACCCTTGTGTGAAAACGTTACCCCTCAGATTCCTATTAAATGTTTTCCCCCTCAGCTTAATCCCATGTCCTCTGGTCCTCGATTCACCTACTCTGGTCAAGAGACTCTTTGCATCTATCCGATCTCTCATGATTTTGTACACCTCTATAAGAATAGAGTCCAAGCCTACTCAACCTCTCCGAATAGCTCACACCCTCTTGCCCTGCCTGGCAACATCCTAGTAAATCTTCGCTGTACCGTTTTCATCTTGACAACATCTTTCCTATAGAAACATAGAAAATAGGTGCAGGAGTAGGCCATTCGGCCCTTCGAGCCTGCACCGCCATTCAATATGATCATGGCTGATCATCCAACTCAGTATCCTGTACCTGCTTTCTCTCCATACCCCCTGATCCCTTTAGCCACAAGGGCCACATCTAACTCCCTCTTAAATATAGCCAATGAACTGGCCTCAACTACCTTCTGTGGCAGAGAATTCCAGAGACTCACCACTCTCTGTGTGAAAAATGTTTTCCTCATCTCGGTCCTAAAAGATTTCCCCCTTATCCTTAAACTGTGACCCCTTGTTCTGGACTTCCCCAACATCGGGAACAATCTTCCTGCATCTAGCCTGTCCAACCCCTTAAGAATTTTGTACGTTTCTATAAGATCCCCCCTCAATCTTCTAAATTCTAGCGAGTACAAACCGAGTCTATCCAGTCTTTCTTCTTATGAAAGTCCTGACATCCCAGAAATTAGTCTGGTGAACCTTCTCTGTACTCCCTCTATGGCAAGAATGTCTTTCCTCAGATTAGGAGACCAAAACTGTACGCAATACTCCAGGTGTGGTCTCACCAAGACCCTGTACAACTGCAGTAGAACCTCCCTGCTCCTATACTCAAATGCTTTTGCTATGAATGCTAAAATACCATTCGCCTTCTTCACTGCCTGCTGCACCTGCATGCCTACTTTTAATGACTGGTGTACCATGACACCCAGGTCTCGTTGCATCTCCCCTTTTCCTAATCGGCCACCATTCAGATAATAGTCTACTTTCCTGTTTTTGCCACCAAAGTGGATAATCTCACATTTATCCACATTATACTGCATCTGCCATGCATTTGCCCACTCACCCAGCCTATCCAAGTCACCTTGCAGCCTCCGAGCATCCTCCTCACAGCTAACACTGCCCCCCAGCTTCGTGTCATCCGCAAACTTGGAGATGTTGCATTCAATTCCCTCGACCAAATCATTTATATCGTAAATAACATGGTGCCCAGAACTGCACACAATACTCTAAATGCACCCTAGCCAATGTCTTGCACAACTGCAACATGACCTCCCAACTTCTATACTGGTGGGGGTAAAAGCAACATTGGAATTGCTGCTTCATGTTGAGGAAATGTCTCTGTAAGTTCAGGATTGCTCTTTTGTAGCAGTGAAGCTCAGAGCATGGAGTGTTGAAATTGTTGCTTGTCTACAGTTATTTGTGCTGTGTTCCTCAGTTGCCAGGGTGATAGCTTGCCTGAGCAGCAGGAAAGATTACACAGCAAGCGTGCCAGGCCCAGTGCCGTCAAACGCTCATTATAGGTTCACCTACTCATTCCTGGGATCATTCTTGTAAACCTCCTCTGGGCCTCCTCTACAGAGCCAGCACATCCTTCCACAAATATGGTGCCCAAAATACTCATAATATTCCAAATGCGGCCTTACCAGCGCCTTATAAAGCCTCAGCATTACATCCCTGATTTTGTATACAAGCCCTCTTGAATAATAATAATTTATTTGTCATTCGAACATATAAGTATGATAAAAGCTGAATTATGTTAAATATATAAGTTGTAAGCAGGCCCAGGAATCCATTTAATATTTTCTTATATTTTTAACATAATTCAGCCTTATCAAGTATACATTTGAATGAAATGTCATTCCTCACGGGGCTGAGATGCAAGGTGCATAGTGGCTGATGTTGATGTAAGATGCCAGTGCAGCGAGTATGTGTGTTTTAGGTGAGAGGTGTGTGTGCGTTGGGGGGCAGCAGGGTATTCATCATTCTAACAGTCAGGGGAAGAAGCTGTTGGTGGTGCTGACCTTGATGCTCCGGTACCTCATGCCAGACGGCAGAGGGGCAAAGAGTTCATGGGAGGGGTGGAAGGAGTCCTTTATAATGTTGGAGGTTTTTCGGAGCCATCTTTTGTTGAAAATGCCCTGAATGGATGGGAGCGGTAGAATAAATGCTAGCATTGAGTTTGTTTTCTTTACTCCCGATTCGACTTGCAGCTCAACATTTTGGGAAACGTGCACCTGCACTCCCAAGTCTCTGCACCCATGATTTTGGGATTCTCTCCCCATTTAGAAAATAGTCTTTGCTACTACCAAAAAGCATGACTCCACAGTTTACTACACGATATTCCATATGCCACTTTCATAAACATTCAGGTCAGAAAGAGCTACAAAGGGATAAAATAGGTCAAAGGACAGGAGAAGATGTCAGATAGAGTATAATATAGTTCATTGCGATATTATCCAATTTGGAAGAAACAATGTAATATCTAAATAATATGAGAATATACCAAGGCATCTGCAAGTTCTGCCAGACGGAAAATAAAATTGTGTGCAGGCATAGAGAGTAATTGGGAAAGCTGATGTAAAGTTGGGTAGTTGAGGCCAGTTCATTGGCTATATTTAAGAAGGAGGTAGATGTGGCCCTTGTGGTTAAAGGGATCAGGGGGTATGGAGAGAAGGCAGGTACGGGATACTGAGTTGGATGATCAGCCATGATCATATTGAATGGCGGTGCAGGCTCGAAGGGCCGAATGGCCTACTCCTGCACCTATTTTCTATGTATCTATGTATCTATATGAGCGGCACGGTTATAAGGGCGGCACAGTGTCGCAGAGGTACAGTTTCTCCCTTAGTCAGTGCGAGAGACCCGTTCGATCCCGACTACGGGTGCTATCTGTGCGGAGTTTGCACGTTCTCCCCGTGACCTGTGTGGGATTTCTCCAGGATATTTGGTTTCCTCCCGCCCTCCAAAGTGTGACTGGTTTGTAGAGTAATTGGCTTGATATAGATGTAAAATTGTCCCTAGTGTGTGTGTGTAGGATCGAACCCGGGTTTCTGACGCTGAAAGGTAGTAGTAGCTCGACCGCTGGCTGATGATAAACAGATTGTTGGGGCTGTAAGTAGACAGATTTCTGCAGTTCCTTCTCAAACATGTTGGGTCTGTAAACCAAAGATACTAGATACTGAGCTGCCAGCCCAAGAATCCATTCGACCCACAATGTCCATACTAGCCCTCTGGAAAAAAGTCCCTTTGGCCCACAACACCCATACTAGCGCAACAGAAAGCCCCCCCACCCCCCCCCGCACTGGCCAGCAATATTAGAATTGGTGGAGAGGTGGAATATTGCATTGGGTGACCAGCCCTCCCGTGTGATGCTGGGACCCAATTTAGTCTAGTTATTGTATATAAGTTGGAAATGTTGTCCTTTGTTTGAAATATGATGAATTTGACATCACTTTTATTGATTAGCTGATATGGAAAACACTGCAACCCTGTATATGTCGCGCACAAAATGATGTAAATAAAAAGTGTTTTCCTTGTTTATGAAGTTCAATTTAGAATTATTTGAAATTGAGGGGGTTGGTGCAAAATACTGCTGACCCACGAATGTATCGTTATGAGACATTCAAGTTTTTAAAATCCATGTCTCAAAAAAAGCAAGAAGGTCCCCATATTATTTGACCAACTTATCGACTGAATTTAAATATGTAGGGATGTATGTACTACATTGTGTTACGCTAATATAGAATGAAAAAATGGAAAAATATTTCGACGACGTGTTCATGGATATTTTATTCACAATATTAGGATTTCATATATATTTTATATATATGTGTGTGTGTGTGTATATATATATATGTGTATACATACAAATCTATGTGTTTATATATGAATATACACACTTATTGTAATATATATTGTGATATATATATATATAGTGATATATATGTGTGTGTGTATATATATATATATATATTTATATATATATATATATATATAGTGATACACACACACAAATATATATATATACATACACACAGAGATTGAAAGAAAAAGGTTGCTAAACAAATTAGAGGAAATCTGAAGAAAGAAACTAGAGAAATATGTCAAGTCAAGTCACTTTTATTTATATAGCACATTTAAAAAAACAAGCGACCACGTTCGGTCGCGCTGGACGCATGCAATTGCATGCTGGTGGGACAGACCCTTAACTTGCCTCTCACATACAGGTACACACAAACACACATTCATATAAATATATATATATGTTACATTTAATTTTGTGTAGTGTGTGTTAAAGCAATACAAGGGAAGCTGCACAATACAATGCAAGGGAAACTACGCAAAGGTGGCGGCTGGGGAGGAAAGATGGGGGAACGGGGAA
Source organism: Malacoraja senta (assembly GCA_038087875.1). NCBI lineage: Eukaryota > Metazoa > Chordata > Chondrichthyes > Rajiformes > Rajidae > Malacoraja > Malacoraja senta. The sequence goes on from JAXLNO010005841.1 coordinate 2,056,478, forward strand.
AACATTTACAATAAAATTAACTGAAATATGTGAGGTGATAGATGCGCAATATCAAACACTGTTCCCTACAACACTAATTACACTAATTACACTGGTTACACCAAAGATACTAGAGGAGCTCCGCTCCGCTCCGCTATATAATCTTTGGATCAAAGCAGCAGGAGGCAAACCGGAAGTCGTGTTTTGCATTAGAAAATGGCGGCCGTGACGTTCCATTGCGTACTACACGTCAGTCCATTGGATTTCGGAGGAGTGGTCTATCTTGCTCCTCTAGTATCTTTGCTGTAAACTGTGAGGCCAGAAAAAGACCTCCCCACCCACTGAACCCTCTCAACACCCAACATGTCCGCACCCTCTCGATAAACTCGGGGCCTCACCGGACATTTGTGGCCGCGGGAGCCGCTTCACCGTTCGGCGGGGATACCGGTTCTCCGACCGCCCGGGCTTTTCTCCAAAGATCCTAGAGCATCGTTGCTTTTCTCCATGGAGATTATTTCATCTGCGCCACGTTTGCTCGCAGTTACTTCCCGTCGTCGGCAGCGAGTGACGGTTGGTTGGCGGCATCGGGCGGGAGGCCAAGTCCCGCCCCCTTTCGCGCGTCACGGGAGCAGCAGCCGTCGCTATTGGTTAACGCTCGGTGATCGATGTTCCCAGCGACCAATGGGGAAGATTGGGACCTTGCTGCCCCGCCTTCTCCCATACGTCATCCGCGGCTGTGGGGGGGGGGGGGTGGTGACGTTATTGTCTAGGATTCGGAGAACAGGCCATTGGTTATTCCCCGGTGATCGGCATTCCCCGCAACCAATGGGGAAGATTGGGGCCTTTCTACCCCGCCTTCTCCCACACGTCATGCGGAGGGTTCTCCTCTGTTATTGGGTATCCGCGGGGGATTGACATCAATTACCACCAATGGGATCGATTGGGAGGACCCTCCCCCAACGTCATCGAGAGCAAAGATCCTATAGCGGAGCAAGATAGACCACTCCTTCTAAATGCAATGGGCTGACGTGTAGTACGCAACGGAGCGGAACGTGGGCCTTTTTTTCATCCATTTCAGTAACCTGACCCGACTCGCAGTGTAATCAACGTTGCAGGGGAACAGTTTGTGTTAATAAATTATAATTCTGAAAATGAAGATTAGATTTTTACCAAAGAACTTTTATTTTCACGAGGATGTTTCCGAAACCGGCTTCCGTCTCCGCACTAGTATCTTTGCTCCGCTATAGGATCTTTGGTGCAGAGACGGAAGCCGGTTACGGAAATGGGGCCGAAAATTTCCCATGAATCTGCCCATGACCGTACTGCGTCTTTTTCGTCGAGTGGGCTATCTTGCTTGCTATAGGACCTTCGCTGTTGAGAACACGCCCGGCCCCCTCCCAGTGCGACGTGGGGAGGGTTCAGCCTCCACCATTGGTTATTCCCGCTCACAGAAACATAGAAAATAGGTGCAGGAGAAAAGGGGCTGTCCCGCTTGGGCGACCTAATTGGCCAGTTTAGAAGCGTTTAGGAGAGTTTGAAAAAAAATGTCATGTTGAAGACATCCTTCGACTATGTAGAAGACCTCCTTCGACTATGTAGAAGACCTCCTTCGACTATGTTGAAGACTAGCTACGACTAACTTCGGGAAAATTGGACACCGAATAGTGGAGAGTGAAGACGACCTCCTTCGATCTCCTTCGACCTCCCTTCGACTATGATGAAGACTATCTATGACTACTTTCGAGTACCCTCGATTACCTACGACTAACATGCCGACCTACTAGGACCTACTACGACTAAACCTACGAGTAAAAAAAGTATCGTTTTTTTTCCATGGCGTCCTTTTTTTACTCACGGCCATTTTTCAACATGTTGAAAAATACGCCGCGACCTAGCCGAGGCATCGAGTATATGGGGACTACACTCGAGCATGAAGGAGAGTTACAAAGACCTCCTACGGCCTTGTGTCGACCATGCTGCGAGTATGAGTCGAGGTAAACTCGCCAGAACTCGCGGATTAGGTCGCCCAAGTGGGACAGCCCCTTTAGTCATACGGCCTTTTGAGCCAGCAACGCCATTCAATATGATCATGACTGATCATCCAAAATCAGTACCCCGATCTGGCTTTTCCCCAAGAAGAAGCTTCTTCTTCTCCCGGGTCCCCCACATGGGATCGCAGGCTGCGGACGCCGCGCCAGCTGGAGCTCTGCAGACCGCGACTTTAGGCTGCCGCGGGCCAGCGAACGGAGCGCTCCCCTCCGGCGAGCCACAGCACATGAGCATTACTACAGATTTTACTCTCCCACTTATCCAAATCCTCATAGTCTCTCTCTATCAAACCAAAGCCAACCATTAGATCACGCAAACTGCTGTTCGAGTCCTCTTTAAATCTATAGTGGGTCAGTTTTAAGTTTGTTACACTGGTCTTCAGTCTGTCAAACAATTGATTTCAAAATATTACTGTTGGTTTATAAAACACTGAATGGTCTAGGGCAAAAATACATTTGTGATCTGCTAAATGGAAAACCAGCATTTATAATACAGAATATCAATGACTTTAATCAGCCAAGTTCTAATATGTTGCTGGTACACAAAAATGCTGGAGAAACTCAGCGGGTGCAGCAGCATCTATGGAGCGAAGGAAATAGGCAACGTTTCGGGCCGAAACCCTTCTAGTGGGAGAGTAAAATCTGTACTAATGCTCATGTGCTGTGGCAACCGTCACCACTCATACAGCCCCCAACCTACGGTAATATCGAGTTTGCTGCTCTTGCAGCACCACCTGTGTCCAATACAGCAGCTCTGGCAGAGTTCCCTGCCTCCGACAGCACCAGTTTGGTGTCATTCCCAGTCGCGCTCTGCTCCAGGAGTAAGATTAAAAAGAGCCAACCTATACCACAAGTTCTAACCCCAGTAGAACACGCAAGATTCCTAGCTAACTTGGGGTTCCAAACCCATGACATGCTGGTTAATTAACATGCTCAGAATGAAGCCAGAGGGGAAGCAATCCTTACTGCCCTTAGTACCACCATACTAAAACCAATTGATCTGAGGTGCCTTTGGAATTGTGGAAGCAGGACTATGAGGTTGCCGTGCATAAAACAAATGAAGTGTACCTCCTATCTAATGCAAAGGATTTGGGAGGTATGGTTGAGCAAGCGATTGGTCTGGCGAATCCATACACGAGCCAGAAACAAGAACTGTCTAATAACTGTACTGTTCAATTTTATGAGTGACCAAGGCGGGTTACTACACAGCTGCAACATCATCTGGGGAGTGGGGTAACAGAGTATGTGGACCCACAGGTGTGGGCAGAAGACTCCACTAAGGTTGGATGATTCAGATTAACCCCATCCAAGTAGTCCCCAGAAAAGTTAACACTGCCCTCTATGTCACAGTACCTGCTGAAGCAGCAGGCAAGCTGCTTCAGCTGTTTTAAAGTCTGTTTTTAATGTTTCTTTGTGTGTCTTGTGTGGGGGGTGGTGTGGGGGCGTGAGGGGGAAACCGCTTTGATCGCCTCCTCCACGGAGAGGCGACTTTTTCCAGGTCGCCTCCCCCCGTGGCCTAACATCGAGGATCGGGCGGCCTTTCCCGGAGATGCGCCTGGGGCTTCAGCGGCGGGCGCAGCGCGGACTCTCGGCGTGGAGCGGGCGAGCCCTCGCTGGGGCTCGCCGGAGGGGAGCGCTCCGTTCGCTGGCCCGCGGCAGCCTGAAGTCGCGGTCTGCAGAGCTCCAGCTGGCGCGGCGTCCGCAGCCTGCGATCCCATGTGGGGGACCCGGGAGAAGAAGAAGCTTCTTGGGGGAAAAGCCAGATCGGGGTACTGATTTTGGATGATCAGTCATGATCATATTGAATGGCGTTGCTGGCTCAAAAGGCCGTATGGCTAAAGGGGCTGTCCCACTTGGGCGACCTAATCCGTCAGTTCTGGCGAGTTTACCCTTGACTCATACTCGCAGCATGGTCGACACGAGGCCGTAGGAGGTCTTTGTAACTCTCCTTCATGCTCGAGAGTAGTCCCCGTATACTCGATGCCTCGGCTAGGTCGCAGCGTATTTTTCAACATGTTGAAAAATGCCCGTGAGTAAAAAAAGGTCGCCATGGAAAAAAACGATACTTTTTTTACTCGTAGGTTTAGTCGTAGTAGGTCCTAGTAGGTCGGCATGTTAGTCGTAGGTAATCGAGGGTACTCGAAAGTAGTCATAGATAGTCTTCATCATAGTCGAAGGGAGGTCGAAGGAGATCGAAGGAGGTCGTCTTCACTCTCCACTATTCGGTGTCCAATTTTCATTCTGTCTCCTTATTTGTTCTGATTACCATAACAGGGCCCCTCTTATCTTTCCTACTAGGGAAAGTCTGTCTAAGAGAAATATGAGTGACCGTGTGAAGTATACCAGCAAGCAATGAGTTCTTTCATGCCTTGTGTTTCAATTGTGGCCAAACATTTCACACAAAAGAATTAGATTCTCACAGCACAAATTTGCACATCAAAATAAATTCCTCAATTAAATAAATTCCACAATACACCTTCACAAAACTCAGTATTTAGAACCACAAAGGTTTAAAAAAAGAAAAGAGTGACAACCTCCCCAGCTACGGAAGAATAATATACTCCCGCGGCCAAGCAGTCAAACTGCTGGTTCGAGGTGATCGATGTTAACGCCCCCCAAACAAATTGCCTTTTTTTTAAATTTTTATTTATTTTTTTATTTATTTTTTTATTTTTTGTTAGAAGTAAGTACAATTGTATACAATCATATTTTCATAATGCATATTATGTACAGCTTCTTATTTTTATAATAAAGAAGAAAAAGAAAAAGAAGTTAGATAATCGAAAATAGAAAAATGCGAGATATATAGTGTGTGAAAAAGGAAAATAGAGAGTGAAAGAAGAAAGTTAAGAAATAGAAAATAGAAAAAAGAAAAGAAAAGAAAAAGAAAGAGAAAGAAAAAAGAAGTAAGGAGATCTTATTTATAATCTTGACCATCCAACGCTCAAAATGTGGATTGCAAGTATGTTGGATACCGCACATCTTGAGGAAATGCGATTCCTCCTAATAGATAAATTTGACCAATTCATAACGAGTTGGTCTCCATTTGTCGTCTTTTTGGAAACATATGGTGCAACACAGGTGTAAAAGCTAATCCGTGACTGGGGATGGTCAAGATTATAAATTATCTCCTTACTTCTATTTTCTTTTCTTCTCTTCTCTTCTTTTATTCTCTTTCTTCTATTTTCTGTCTCAACTTTCTTTTTTCACTCTTTATTTTTCTTTTTCACACACTATATATCTCACATTTTTCTATTTTTTATTATCTAACTTTTTTCTTTTTCTTCTTTATTACAAAAAATTTTTAAAATAAGAAGCTGTACATAAAAGCTATTATGAAAATATGATTGTATACAATTGTACTTACTTCTAATAAAATTAAAATATTTTTTAAAAAAATGTTGACCATCCCTCGCCCAGTCATGAGTTAACTTTTACAATTGTGTTGCACCACATGATTCCAAAAAGACGACAAATGGAGACCAACTCGTTGTGAATTGGTCAAATTTATCTATTAGGCGGAATCGCATTTCCTCAAGATGTGCGGTGTCCAACATACTTGCAATCCACATTTTAAGCGTTGGTATTGGTGTATTTTTCCAAAATTTCAATATTAATTTTTTAGCTATTATTAAACCATAATTAAAAAATAATTTTTGAGATGGATTCAGTTTATTCCCATCTTCCATTACCCCAAATATAATCAATTCATTATTAGGTTCCATTTTTATCTTAAATAATTTTGTGAATATTTCAAAAAATCACTCCAAAATCTATGATGTTTTATACAGGAAACAAAAGAGTGTGTTATAGTTGCATCTTGGGTTAAACATTTATCGCAAGTGGGGGACATATTTGGGTAAAATTTATTTAATCTTATTTTTGAGTAATACAATCTATGTAACATTTTTTTATTGAATTAGATTATGTCTTACATTAATCGAACATTTGTGAATACATGTCAAATACTTTTCCCATGTAACCTTCGTAATTTTTATCGTTAATTCCCGTTCCCACTCTTCTCTAATTACCTCAGTCGCAGGTAAATCTATATTTAAAATACTATTATATAAATATGATATTAATTTTTGTGTATCAGCTTTAATATTCATTACTTCTTCCAATAAATCAGGAATTATTTTTTGATATCCCTGTATATATGTCTTCAAGAAATTGCAAATCTGAAAATATTTAAAATAATGATTGTTTTTCAGTTTAAATTTTAATTGTAATTGTTGAAATGATAGTAAATCTCCCATTTCATACATGTCCCCGATCCTTTTAATTCCTAAACTTTCCCATTGATTATATATTTTGTCCATCATAGATGGTTTAAATAAAGGATTATTCACTATCGGTGTTAACAATGATAGGTTTCTTAATTTTAAGGATAATTTTATTTGTTTCCATATTCTTATTGTATCTTGTATAATTGGGTTCTTCTTATATATTGTATTGTTCATTTTATGGGGGGAGAAGAGGATTGTTCCTATATTACAAGGGTAACAATCCTCTTTCTCCATTTTTATATATTCTGTCTGTTGGGTTGAACTATCCAACCAGTAAATTATATTCTTAATAAAAAAAGAAAAGAGTGACAACCTCCCCAGCTACGGAAGAATAATATACTCCCGCGGCCAAGCAGTCAAACTGCTGGTTCGAGGTGATCGATGTTAACGCCCCCCAAACAAATTGCCATTTCTTAAAGGGACATACACACATACAAAAGCATTTATTTACAAGCAGTACATAATATTTCATCTTCAAAGATGTCTCTTTGTAATATACCTTCCCGTTTTCTGACAAGACTGTTCTGTGTACCTGGTTGCAAAAATTTACAAGAAGCAATTTAGAAGCTGCCCTTTTTTCATCGGCTCAGCACATGCAAGGTCACGGCACTAATATTCTGTGCCAAAAGTTATTCAAACCTCAAAGGCAATTTGTTTTAAATGGTAGGCTGTTAGCTGAGGTTTAACTGTATTAGCAGCCATGAGTCGCTTGCTTTTTCTTCCCACTCCAATCTTTTTATAACAGAATTGCTTTTCAGAAAACGGGGTCCCCGGGATTAGTTGACAACTGTCTAAAATTTCTACTTTTACCTGGATCCATAAAACGCATGTGCTTATTAAAAGACATAGCAAAATTATGAACACAGCAAAATCAGGCTGCCAATTCGTTCATAGCCTTGAAAAGAACATTGAGCTGCTCAAGTTCAAGATCGTGAGTTTATTGTCATGTGTCCCTGATAGGGCAATGAAATTCTTGCTTTGCTTCAGCACACAGAACATAGTAAGCATTTACTACAAAACAGATCAGTGTGTCCATATACCATTATATAAATATATACACACATGAATAAATAACCAGATTTAACCAGATAAGAGATAGAACTTTGATTAGTGACAATTTGGATGAACACTTTTGAAATAGTTTTTGGTTTTTACAAATACTAATCTTTGAACATTGAAAGAAAAACGATTACAAAACAGGTAAAATACACATCAGGTATCCAAAAGGAGTAAGCTAAAGTAGCAAAAAGTCATGCAACATTAGAGACGTCTCTCTATTAATTTTATATTTTCCTCCCCTTATCTGACAAAAGCTGTTGTGTCTATATAAAAAATTGTTTCTATGGGAACCAATTTGCAGAATGATGCAGAATTAGCAATCTAGGAAATTCCCCAGGCAGATTTTGTGAAGTATGACTGGGAGGTTTGCAAAAGTTGTCTTCTTTGTTGGAGTAAGAATTTAAAATGAACAATGGGAGTAGTTCAAATGTAATGGTGGGGAGGCTAATGTTCAAAATGGGAGTGGTCTGAGCTGTGGTCGGTTTGTGATCCAGATTGTGTTTGGCCACCTCCCACTTCATCTATTGACAGAGTCGCCATTGCCTGATGTAGGCTCTCGAGAAAACCTCTGTTGAGTTCTAAATTCCTCCCAGTCCTCTGGTTTGTTGCTTCTTCTGGCCAATGTATATGCCTCTTCCTTGGCTTTAACACTATCCTTGACTTCCCTCGTCAGCCACGGTTGAGCCACCTTCCCAGTTTTATTTTTTCGCCAGCCAGGGATATCATTGACATTCCCTGCAATCAATGGGAATGAATGGGGGGAGGGGGGAGGACGACCTGAAGTCATAAAGTCATAACAGTTAGTAGAATTAGGCCATTCCGCTCATCAAGTCCACCCTGCCATTCAATCATGGCTGATCTATCATTACCTCTTAACGCCAATCTCCTGCCTTCTCCCCATATCCCGAGACCTGTACTGGTCAAGAATCTATCGAAGGTAGACACAAAATGCTGGAGTAACTCAGCGGGTCAGGCAGCATCTCTGGAGAGAAGGAATGGGTGACGTTTCGGGTCGAGACCCTTCTTCAGACTGATGTCAGAGGAGGGACAAAGATAGAATGTAGTTGGTGATAGTAAGACTAGTGGGAGAACTGGGAACGGGGAGGGTATGGAGAGAGAAAGCAAGGGCTATCTGAAGAAGTCAATGTTCATACGGCTGGGGTGTAAACTACCCAAGAGAATTATGAGGTGTTGTTCCCCCAATTTGCGCTGGGCCTCACTCTGACAATGGAGGAGGCCCAGGACAGAAAGGTCAGATTGGGAATGGGAGGGGGAGTTCAAGTGCTGAGCCACCGGGAGATGAGGTAGGTTAAGACGGACTGAGCGGAGGTGTTCAGCGAAACGATCGCCGAGCCTGCGCTTGGTCTCGCCGATGTAGAGAAGTTGACACCTGGAACAGCGGAAACAGCGGATGAGGTTGGAGGAGGTGCAAGTGAACCTCTGCCTCACCTGGAAAGACTGTTTGGGTCCTTGGATGGAGTTTAGGAGGGAGGTAAAGGAACAGGTGTTGCATCTCCTGCGGTTGCAGGGGAAAGTACCTGGGGAGAGGGTGGTTTGGGTGGGAAGCGACGAGGTGACCAGGGAGTTTCCGAGGGAACAGTCTCTGCGGAAAGCAGAAACGGGTGGAGATGGGAAGATGTAGCCAGCAGTGTTATCCCGTTGGAGGTGGCAAAAATGTTGGAGGATTATATGCTGTATGCGACAGCTCATGGGGTGGAAGGTGAGGACAAGGGGGACTGTCCTTGTTACGAATGGGAGGAGGGGGAGCAAGAGCGGAGCTGTGGGATATTGGGGAGACCCTAGTGAGAGCCTCATATATAATGGAAGAGCGGAACCCCCGTGCAGATACAGCGTAGATGGAAGAATTGGGAGTAGGGGATAGAGTATTTACAGGAAGCAGGGTGGGAAGAAGTGTAGTCAAGATAGCTATGGGAGTCAGTAGGTTTGTAGTAGATGTCGGTCAATAGTCTGTTTCCTGTGATGGAGACGGTGAGATCTAGAAATGGTGGGGAGATGTCGGAGATGGTCTAAGTGAATTTGAGTGCAGGATGGAAATTAGTGGTGAAGTTGATGAAGTCAGTGGGTGCAGGAGGTAGCATCAATGCAGTCATCAATGTAGCGGAGGTAGAGTTCAGGGAAAGGGCCAGTGCACGCCAGGAACAGGGATTGTTCAACATGCCCTACAAAGAGGTAGGCATAGCTGGGGCCCATGCGAGTGCCCATTCTTTACGCCTTGGATTTGGAAGAAGTGGGAGGAGTTGAAGAAGAAGTTGTTGAGGGTAAGGACCAACTCTGCTAAGCAGAGGAGAGTATTGGTAGATGGAAAATGGATGGTTCTGCGGTCGAGGAAGAAACGGAGGGCCTTAAGACCGTCCTGGTGGGGGTTGGAGGTGTAGAGTGACTGGACATCCACAGTAAAGATGAGGGATTGGGTGCCTGGAAAACGGAAGTCATTGCGGTGACAAAAAGCGCGTGAGGTTTCTTGGACATACTGTAGGTAGGGAGGGATTGGACCGGGGGGACAGGATGGAGTCGAGGTGTGTGGAAATTAAATTGGTGGTATATGAACAAGCAGAAACAATGGGTCTGCCAGGACAGTTCTTGTATGTGGATTTTGGGGAGAAGATAAAATCGGGCCGTGCGGGGCTGGGGAACTATAAGATTGGAGGCTTTAGAGGGCAGAGAGCTGGAAGTAATGAAATCCGTAATGGTAATTGAGATTAAGGCCTGGTGCTCGTCTGTGGGGTCATGTTCCAAGGATAAGTAGGAGTAGGTGTCAGAGTTGTCACCTGGTCAGCGCACCAGACTACCACGGCACCTCCTTTGTCGGCGGGTTTGATTATCTAGTTGCTGCAGAGTGAGCGGATGGCTGTACATTCAGGGGGGTAGAGGTTGGAGTGAGTAAGGGGAGTGGAAAATTTGAGGCGGTTGATGTCGCGCCGGCAGTTGGGAATGAAAAGGTCTAAAGAAGGTGACGGGCCATCCAGGGGAGTCCAAGTGGAGGGGGTCCGTTGGAGAAGGGTTCATCACTGGGTGGTGAGAACTCCTTCCCATAGAAAAAGTCCCAGAGGCTGAGGTGACGGAAGAAGAGCTCTACATCATGGCGGACGCGGAACTCGTTGAGGTGGAGGCGGAGCGGAACAAAGGTGAGGCCTCTGCTGAGGACAGACAGTTCCGTATCAGGAAGGGGGAGGTCGGGGGGGGGGGGGGGGATGGTGAACACATGGCAAGGGTGGGGGTTGGGGTCGGATGAGGGCATGACAATACATGGAGGCCTTGGTGATATCTGGTGGTGGGTGTTCAGCGAGGAGGGGAGCATGAGGACTATTGAATGGGTGGGGAGTAGCTGGGGCCACCTGGCTAAAAGGGGAAGGGGGAGAACCAGTGGAATCCCCACTGAGGTTCCCTGGAGGGGGGGGTGGGGGGGGAGCAGTAGGACCCAGCAGAGTCAGGCCTCGTGGTGTGTGGCTCTGCATCGTGGAGGCTGTGGGCCCGGTGCTGAGGCCTGGGACTCAGGTAAGGCAAGGGCTGCGGCCCGCTGGTGGAGTGCCGAGTCGCTGGTGGGGGCTCGCGGGGGACTGGAGTCCGGGTCAGCGGCTGGCTGGGGAGGCAGTGAGGGTCGGCGACACCGATGAGGTGGCGAAGATCGGCAGCTCCGGCGGTTGTGGCCCTGGGGAGGCGGTGAAGGTTGGGGGCAGTGGTCCCGGTTGACGACGGCGGCATCTTCGGTGGTTTGGGCCTGGGAGGCGGTGAAGGTCGACGATGGCGGCAGCGTCGGTGGTCCGGGCCTGAGATCGGCCAGGAAGGCGGTGAGTATTGGCGCTGCTCCTCGTGGCAGCAATGGCATCGCGGGACTGGGCCTCGTGGTGTTCGGGCAGGCGGTGCAGACCAGCGATGGAGCCCCGGGCCAGTGGGTGATCGAGTCGAAGGTTGGCGATGGAGGGACGGTGTCTGCCGTAATAATATCCATTGACTTGTCCTCCACAGCCCTCTTTGGCAAAGAATTCCACAGATTCACCACCTTCTGGCTAAATAAATTTCTCCTCAACTCCTTCCTAAAGGAACATCCTTTAATTCTGAGGCTACGACCACTGGTCCCAGACTCTCCCACTAGTGGAAACATACTCCTCACCAGTGGCGGAAATCCCAGGGAGGGCCAGGGGGACACACGTCCCCCCTCTGTTTTGAGAGGTGGGGGACGATCCCCACCCCCACCCCCCACCCCCACCCCCGATTTTTGTAATCCGGATTTTAAAACCCGGTGAAATCTCCACTTTCCGCGAGACTGGGGGTGGGACTGCTGATCGAAGGCGCCGATTGGACGAGAGAGACGTCGGTCAGCAGCCAATGGGGGCGGGACATGATGATTGAGTGCAAGAAGCAGCGCTAAATGCAGCTCAACTCTGCCCCTCCCACCGGGTTAACCTACAGCCCTGCCTGGAGTTACGGGAAATATGGCCCAGGCTTACAGCCAGACCAGAGATTCAGCGCTAGCTCCACGGCTCCGGACTGGTATTCCATCAGTCCAGGCAGGGCTGTAGGTTAACCCGGCTAGACAGGCTGAGTTGAGCTGCATTTAGCGCTGGATTGAGCTGTAATCACTGTTCACTGGGCCAACACAAGCCTCGCGTGTGTGTGAGTGTGCGCATGCGCGCGCGGCCGCCAAGGAATTGTGTCCCCGAGTCCCCTCCATATTTTGATTGCGATTTCCATCACTGTTCCTCACATCCACTCTATCCAAGCCTTTCACTATTCTGTATATTTCAATGTGGTTCCCCTCTTTCTTCCAAACTCCGAGTGCAAGCCCAGTGCCGTCAAACGCTCATCATATGTTAACCTAGGCATTCCTGGGATCATTCTTGTAAACCTCTAGACCCTCTCCAGGACCAGCACATCTTTCCTCACATATGCTGCCCAAAATTGCTCACAATATTCCAAATGCGGCCTGACCAGCACCTTATAGCCTCAGCATGACATCCCCGTTTTTTGTATACGAGCCCTCTTGAAATAAATGCATTGCTTTTGCGACTTGCAGACTAACCTTTTGGGAATCCTGCACCAGCATTCCCAAGTACCTTTGCACCTCCGATTTCTGGATTCTCTCCCCATTTAGAAAATAGTCTACACCTTTATTCCTACCAAAATCTATGACTCCACATTTTGCTACACTTCTGCCACTTCTTTGCCCTCTCCCAACCTGTCCATCCATCTGCAGAATCCCTGCTTTCTCTGCACTACCTGCCCCTCCACCTATTTTCATATCATCTGTAAACTTGGCCACAAAGACTTCAATCCCCTCGTCCAAATCATTAATATACAACGTGAAGATTAGTGGCCCCAGCACCGACCACTGCGGAACTCCGCGACTCACTGGCGGCCAACCAGTAAAACCCACTTTATTGCCACTCTTTGTCTTCTGCCACCCAGCTAGTTTGATATCCATGGGATTATCTGCCCTTTGACACCATGGGCTCTCATCTTCCTCAGCAGCCTCAACATTGTAATTTGTTTCCATGAAAATTTAGTGCAAGATGTATCAAGCAATATTCTACATGCTGTAATCTAATTTGGCATTTCCAATGTAGTGTCTATGTTTCGTTCATCTGCTTTCAACTGGAAAAAAAAGTTGAGATTTTACGCAATGCATGATCCCGAATCCAATGGGTGCACACATTATCAGGGAAAGTTGGCATGTAGTAAAGGTGATGCTATGGTTGCTATGGGATATTTCAACAAGCAGGCAGACTGGGAAAATCAAGTTGGGACTGGACCCCAAGAAAGGGAGTTTGTAGAGTGCCTCCGTGATGGATTCTTAGAGCAGCTTGGATGGAGCCTAAACATATAAGATTATTATGGGTTTGGACATGCTAGAGGCAGGAAACATGTTCCCGATGTTGGGGGGAGTCCAGAACCAGGGGCCACAGTTTAAAAATAAGGGGTAAGCCATTTAGAAAGGAGACGAGGAAACACTTTTTCACACAGAGTTGCGAGTCTGTGGTATTCTGTCTCTGAATCGGAGGCCGGTTCTCTGGATACTTTCAAGAGAGAGCTAGATAGGGCTCTTAAAGATAGGAGAGGAGTCAGGGGGTAAGGGGAGAAGGCAGGAACGGGATACTGATTGGGGATGATCAGCCATGACCACATTGAATGGCGGTGCTGGCTCGAAGGGCTGAATGGCCTACTCCTGCACCTATTGTCTAAGTTAGCGCAAGGTATATTAAAAAAATATTGAGTAAGCTGCAAACAGCTGACTTGGCGTTCCAATGGAGAATAACTAAATTTCATTCATCTGCCATTAACTGAAGTTGACTGTATAACACCAAATATTATGTGATTTATGTTTCCAAATCGATTGGAAAAATGTATCTAGATGTGAAACCTCGCATGAAAGGTTAGTGCAACATTTTGGGTACAGTGCAGCATCAAAGCAAAGCAGAGCCCTTTTATAAAGGAGGTCGGAAAACGGACCAAAAATATTCCCACTGTGGCGACGGTGATGTTTATTGGTCAAGTGTTTTATTGTCATAAGTCCAGGATGGGACAATGAAATTCTTACTTGCTACAGCACAACAGAATATGTGAATATGTAAACATAGTACATAACAGGGGAAGTGAAAAAAAAAGTTCAATAAATAACAAATATAATGCAATAATAATATACTCTTTTGCAGTTCAGAGCTTATTCGTTGTTGTGTTTAATAGCCTGATGGCTGTAGGGAAGAAGCTGTTCCTGAATCTAGACATTACAGTTTTCAGGTTCCTGTACCTTCTCCCTGATGGCAATGGTGAAATGAGTATGCGGCCAGGATTGTGTGGGTCTGATGATTTTGGCTGCCTTTTTGAGGCAGCGACTATGATAGATCCCTCCGACTGTGGGGAGGTCAAAGCCAGTGATGGACTGGGCAATGGTCACAACGTTTTGCAGTCTTATTCGCTCCTGGACGTTCAAGTTGCCGAACCAGGCCACGATGCAACCAGTCAGAATGCTCACTACCGTGCACCTGTAGAAGTTTAGGAGAATCCTCTTCGACACCTCCGTAATCTTCTCAGGAAGTAGATTCGCTGATGTGCCTTCTTTATAATTGCACCAGTGTGCTGGGTCCAGGAAAGTTCTTCGGAAACATGCACGCGCAGGTTTTTGCCCCTCTCCACCATCGTCCCATTGATGTGAACAGGATTGTGGGTCCCCATACTTCCCCAACCAAAGTCCACAATCAGTTCCTTGGTCTTACTGATGTTGAGAGCCAGGTTGTTGCGCTGGCACCATTTGGACAGTTGGTCACTTCGTTCCGATGTTCAGATCGCCACGGTCAGCTTCGGCCTGCATTCCTGCAGCTGCTTTGCTCCATTTGAACTGAACTGATTCCCCCGGAACCTGAAGCAGATTGAGGAATAAAGGGGAAATTAACACATTGCGCAGCAGGGCCAATTAAACTAGAATAGACAATAGACAAAAGGTGCAGGAGTAGGCCCTTCAAGCCAGCACCACCATCCCCAATCAATACCCCGTTCCTGCCTTCTCCCCATATCCCCTGACTCCGCTATCTTTAAGAGACCTATCTAGCTCTCTCTTGAAAGTATCCAGGGAACCGGCCTCCACTGCCCTCTGAAGCAGAGAATTCCACAGATTGGGATGTCAACACAGATAAATCATCAACAAGGCCCTGGCTCCACTGTCGTTTTCTTGAACATGAAGGCAAACACTCACCCGATCCACTGCAGACTCGGGAGAGTCCGTGTGAGGCGGCAGAGAGCGGGGACAGATCGCTCCGAGAATGAGTTTGATCCCAGTTCCACGTCCGTCACTGAGCACTTTGTGCTGAGAGCGGCGACGAGCTCCTCCGTGCAAGAATCTGTGAGACCATTCCCCACAGCCTGGAAATGAGAGAGTGTGTTCAGGTAACAGATGGAGAGACAGGAGACGGAACTAATCCCCAGTGTTTATCAATAACACATCCCATTACTAACCTGGAACAGTGTAGCACGTTTCCCTTTTGCCACACATCTGTGGCATACATGATTGCAAGTTAATCTCCTGTGACTGGACACGATCGATATCGCTGCAATCTCTTCAATCATGTGCCTCCTAAATGCCTCTTAACTACCTATTTGCTAACACCATTCCCCCCGCCCCCCCATGTACCCTTGGTGTCGAGCATTGTCCTGCTCCTCCAACCTTTCTTTGTCTGACCATAAAGTTATGCTCTCTCGTATCCCACTATCTTCGCACAAATCGTTGCGGAACACCATCGGTCACGGTCCTCCAGCTGTTCTCCCCGTGATCTGCGTGGGTTTTCTCCGAGATGTTCGGTTTCTTCGCACACTCCAAAGAAGTATAGGTTTGTATGTTAATTGGCTGGGTATAAATATGAAAATTGTCCCTCATGTGTGTAGGATAGTGTTAATGTGTGTGGTTCACTGGTCGGCCCGGACCCGGTGGGCCGAAGCGCCTGTTTCCGCGCTGTATTTCAAAACTAAAACTAAACTAATAGCGCCCTTTCGATTTTTTGTGCGTAAGCCAGATCAGAATCCAAACTACCAAATCACCATGGATCCCATACACCTCAATCTAAAGGTTCAGCCTGGGTACACAAAAATGCTGGAGAAACTCAGCGGGTGCAGCAGCATCTATGGAGCGAAGGAAATAGGTAACGTTTCGGGCCGAAACCCTTCTTCAGACTGATAGGGGGTGGGGAGAAGAAAGGAAAAAAGGAAAAAGGCGGAGGAGGAGCCCGAGGGCTGGGGGAGGGGAGGAGACAACCAGATGACTGATGAAGGGAGGGGACAGCAAGGGCTAGCAGAATTGGGAGAATTCAATGTTCAAACCCCCAG
>JAXLNO010005841.1:2072884-2141390 GCA_038087875.1 Malacoraja senta
AGTTACTCCTGCAGTTTGTGTCTGTTTAAAAAAAATACCATTTGCAATTCTTTTTTTATCTCCTAATATTGTGAAACCTGATCATCCAATTTAAACTCTGCTCCTGTCACCTCAAAGCTACATTTCTGGAATTTGATAATTCCCATCGCAGGAAAACAAAAAATCACAACTATTTTGTATAATTCTCCTCTCATCACACGGACTTTTGTAAAGTAAACTATCCAAGATTATCCAAGCTCACCTCCTGGATAATGACCCCCAAAACCATGGATTATCCTTGTAAAAAGCCTCTGCACCATTTCCAAAGCACCCACATTCTTCCTGTATTGGAGCAATCAGAAAAGCACCTCGTACTCCAGATTCAGCCTCAGAGTCCTGTAACGTTGCACTATGACCTTCGGGCGCATATACTCAGTGCCCTCAACAGTGAAGGCAAGCATACCATTGCTTTCTGTACCACTCTATCTACTTGCGTTGCTGCTTTCTGTGAGATATGGACTCTGGCCCCAAAATCGCTGTGTGTCGGTGCAGTGCAGGATCTTGCCATTATATATTTACCCCATGAATTCTAATCGGCAAATTACAACTCCTCTGAGCCCTTGCTCGGCTTTTAACTCAAATATTCCCCCCCCCCCCCCCCCCATTTCTGTAGCTGATCCATGTACCGCTGTATACCGTGACAGTCTTTCCATCATCAGGTCATAAGTGATAGGAGTAGAATTCAGCCATTCAATTGGCTTGATCTATCTCTTCCTCCGAAACCCCATTCTCCTGCCTTCTCGTCGTAACGTCTGACACCTGAACTAATCAATAATCTATTACCTCTGCCTTAAAAGAACTTAAAGAAATACCATTCATGTAAACCTCCTCTGGACCCTCCCCAGAGCCAGCACGTCCTTCCTCAGATATGGTGCCCCAAATTACAATATTCCAAATGCGGCATTATCAGCTCCTTATAGAGCCTCAACATTACATCCATGTTTTTGTATACAAGCCCTCTTGAAATAAATGCTAGCATTGAGTTTTGCTTTCTTTACTACTGATTCGACTTGCAGATTAACCTTTTGGGAATCCTGCACCTGCACTCCCAAGTCCCTTTGCAGCTCCGATTTCTGGATTCTTTCCAGTTAGAAATTAGTCTACGCCTTTATTCCTACCACTAAAATGCATGACTCCACACTTTGTTGCATAATATTCCATCTGCCACTTCTCTGCCCATTCTCCCAACCTGTACAGGTCCATCTGCAGAGTCCTTGCTTTCTCTACACTATCTGCCCCTCCATCTATTTTCATATCATCCGCAAAAATGGCCACAAAGACTTCAATCCCCTCATCCATATCAATAACATCAGACTGAGACCCCACCAGTCCTGTTGTCATCTGCAAACTTACTAACCAATCCATCTTCGTTTGCTTCCAAGACATTTATCAGGCAGGTTTGCTAATGCTACACGGGTGGTTTAAACTAGATTGGCAGGGGGGTGGGATCTCATGCAGGACAGCGGCAGGTGAGAGGTTAGAAGTTGGTATGGAGGGTAGTGAGGGAAAGGTTAGTGGACAGAATAGGCAGATGTAAGGCGGAGAGTGAGGAAGGGGGGGATTGGTTTAAACTGCACGTATTTTAATGCAAGGGGCCTGACGGGTAAGGCAGATGAGCTTTGGGCATGGATAGGTATGAGTCACTGGGACGTTGCAGCCATTACAGAAACCTGGTTAAGAGAGGGGCAGGACTGAAAGCTCAATTTTCCCGGGGTACAGGAGCTTCAGGAGAGACAGGGGTGAGGAAAAAGAGGAGGGGGGGGGGGCTTCCATTGTTGATTAAAGAGGATGTCACGGCAGTGGTCAGAGGTGACATTACGGACAGTTCGTCTAGTGAGGCTATATGGGTGGAGCTGAGGACCAAGAAAGGGATGATCACCTTGTTAGGGGTGTACAACAAACCCCCGAATAGTCAACGAGAAATAGAAGAACAAATGTGCCAGGAGATTGCAGACAGCTGCAGGTCAAATAAGGTTGTAGCAGTAGGGGATTTTAACTTTCCCAATGTAGACTGGGAAAATCATAGTGTGAAGGATTTAAGCGACTTTGAGTCCTGAAAAGCGCTATATAAATAAAATCTATTATTATTATTATTATTATTATTAAATGGGGTCCTCAAAAGTGTTCAGGATAATTTTCTTAAGCAGTATGTAGAGGCCTCCACACGTGAGAGGTCAACACTGGATCTAGTAATAGGAAATTGGGAAGGGCAAGTTAATGAAGTGTTTGTGGAGGAGCCTTTTGGGACCAGTGACCACAGTTCGATTAGGTTTAACATATTTATGGATAGGGACAGAGGGATGTGTGAAAATGCTCAACTGGGGAAAGGCCAACTTTGAGGGTATGAGAGAAGGTCTCGATCAAGTTGACTGGATCAGGTTTTTTGAGGGAAAAGGAACATCAGCCAAGTGGGATGTTTTTAAAAGTGTGCTGACAAAAGCTCAGGATATGTACATCCCTGTTAGAGTGAAGGGCAAAGCAGGAAAACAAAAGGAAGCTTGGCTGACGAGGGGAACTGAGGCATTGGTCAAAAACAAGAAGGATGTGTGGGACAGTGTATCCCTGGAGGAGTTTCAGGAACTAAGGAGTAAACTGTTAAAGGAAATCAGAAGGGCAAAAAAGGGATAGGAGATGGCTCCAGACGGTAGCATTAAGGACAATCCCAAAAGATTTTATAAATACATAAGGGGAAAAAAGGGTAACTAGAGAGAGAATGGGACCTCTCAGAAAACAAAGCGGTCATCTCTGTGTGGACCACAGGAGATGGGCAAGGTCCTCAATGAGTATTTCTCCTCTGTATTTACTAAGGAGAAAAACAGTAGGACGGAGGAACTTGGGGCAGTCAGTGGAAGTGTCTTGAGAGCAGTCAGTGTTACCGTCGAAGAAGTACTGAAGGTATCATCGTGTATGAAGGTAGACAAGTCTTCAGGGCCTGATCATATATATCCGAGGATGTTGTGGGAAACTAGAGAGGAAATTGCAGGAACCCTGGTTGAAATTTACGAGTCATCCTTAATTACAGGAGAGGAGCCGGAAGGCTGCAGGGTGGCAAATATTGTGCCTCTATTCAAGAAGGGCTGCAGGGAAAATGCTGGGAACTATAGGCCGGTGGGCTTAACATCTGTGGTTGGAAAGTTATTGTTTTAGGACTAGGTGATGGGTGTGAATCGTTACGAATTAGGCACACTCCCTTTCTTTTTTGTTTAGCTCTTCCTTCTTTGGATTTTTTACTTATTTCCTTTCCCTTCTTCAGGCCCTTCTCTTTGGGGCCTGTTTTCTTTTATTTTTCTCTCCTTTTTTTCACATTCTCAAGCACGGTCTACTTAACCATCATCATTCATTTAACGCCAACTACTGCGGTCTACACTTCACTACTATCCACATTCTTCTCTTCTTTCTCTTTTCTCTTTTTCTATTACAGAATAAAGTTTAAAAAAAAAAAGAGAAGTTGTACACAAAATGTATTATGTTGCATATTATGATTAAGATGTATGTACAATGCTTCTAATAAAAATTTATAAAAGGAAAGTTACCAGAGTATTCTGAGGGATAGGTTATATAGGCATTTGGATGGGCAAGGGCAGAATAGGAATACTCAGCATGGTTTGTACGTGGGAGGTCGTGTCTCACGAATCTGATTGTTTTTTTGAGAGCAGAGCTGTAGATTTCAGTAAGGCATTCGACAAGGTTCCGCATGGTAGGCTGCGATGAAAGATTAGATCGCATGGGATCCAAGGAGAGATAGGTAAATGGAACGAAGTAGAGAGTGATGATGGAAGGTTGCTTCTTGGACTGGAGGCCTGTGACTAGTGGTGTGCCTCAGGGTTTGTTGCTGGGCCCGTTATAGTTTGTCATCGACATCAATGATTTGGATGAGAACATACAGGGCAAGATTAGTAAGTTTGCTGATGATACAAAAGTGGGTGATTTTGCAGATAATGAAGATAGTTGTGAAAGATTGCAGCATTATACGATCGATTGGCCAGGTGGGCTGAGGAATGGTTGATGGAATTTAATCCAGAGAAATGTGAGGTGTTGCATTTTGGGACGTCTAACAAAGGCAGGACCTACACAGTAAATGGTAGGTTTCTGGGGAGTGTTGTGGAGGAGACGCCTGGTGCATGGTTCCCTGAAGGTCGAGTCACAGGTCGATAAGGTGGTCAAAAAAGCTTTTGGTACATTGGCCTTCATCAGTCAGAGTATTGAGTATAGAAGTTGGGAGGTCATATTGCAGTTGTAAGGGCCTGTCCCACTTGGGCATCATTTGCGCGTCACGCAGGTGGCGCGCGAGGATTTTGAGAATCCCAAAACCCCGAAATTGTGCGTCGTGACGCGTAAATTATGTCGTGTAAATAACGCCCAAGTGGGACAGGCCCTGTACAAGACGTTGGTGAGACTGCAGAGTATCATGTTCAGTTTTGGGCACCATGTCATAGATACGATTTTGTCAAGCTTGAAAGTGTTCAGAGAAGATTTACGAGGATGGTGCCAGGATGACACAGTTTGAGCTTTAGGGAGAGGTTGAGTAGGTTGGGTCTCTATTCCGTGGAGCTCAAGGTGATCTTATAGAGGGGTATAAAATCATGAGGAATAAATTGGGTAGATGCACAGAATCTCTTGCCCAGAGTAGGGGAATCGAGAACCAGAGGACCTCAAGGTGAAGGGGAAAAGATTTAATAGGAATCTGAGAGGTGACTTTTTCACACAAAGGGTGGTGTGTGTATGAAACAAGCTGCCAGGGGAGGTAGTTGAGGCTGATACTCTCCCAACGTTTAAGAAACTGTTAGACAGGTACATGGATGGGACAAGTTTGGAGGGATATGGACTAAACGCAGGCAGGTGGGACTAGTGTTGCTAGGACATGTTGGCCAGTGTGGGGAAGTTGGGCTGAAGTGCCTGTTTCCACACTGTATCACTCTTTGACTCTCTATCTGTCTCTTAAGCAACAGAGGTTCCAACAGAGATCTCAGCGGAATTCCACTGGGCATCAGCCTGCATCCTGAATGTTGTCCTTCCAACATAATCCACTGTGATCCATTTAGGAATCCATACAACCAAGTCACTGTCATTCCCATGTATCTTATTCTTCTGAATTAGGCTACCACAGTAACTATCAAACGCCTTCTTAAAATCCACGTAGAATAACAACCACCACCCAACCCTCACCGATCATCGTCATCTCCTCAGAAAACTCGATCATATAAGTAGGATGCCATCTGCCACGTATAAAGCCATGTCCCCAATAAAGCCACTCTTTTCCAAAATGGGAATCAATCCTTTCCCGAAGAATCATCTTAAATAGCTTTCCTACCACTGTAATATGGCTAACCGCCCTATAATTTCCTGAATTTTCTCTACTTCCGTATTAACCTAACGAACATTAGATACTCTCCAGTTCTCCAACAGTTTGTTCACTGCTCACGTTTGCAGTGTCCATAGTTTATTGAGGCTCGGCTCGTTTTCCAACACAGGTATGGAATTCGACTATCCGCATACTAGACTGTTGAACTATTCTAGTCCACTCGAATTGGACTATCCACATACTGTTTTATGAATGTTCTTGGATACGCATAATAATTTATGACCCATCTAAGTATTTTGCACTGAATACCATACAGTGGGAAGTTAAAGTCCCGCACTAAGGCATTGCTGCTTCTTTGTCATCATTCAGTAATCTCTCAAGGTATCTGTACCTCCGTCTCATGCAGAACAGTGGCGGGTTACAGTATAATCCAGCGGGAATGATTGCACCTTTCTGAATTTCGAGCATCGCCCATATAATGTGTAACTCTGCAGGTCACGTAGCACCTCCGGACGGCATGGATTGGTGACGTTTTGGCACGGGATACCGATTGTAGTGGGGTATAGAAAGTTGCAAAAGTGGTAGGTGGCGGGACAAAGACTGCCAAATGACAGGTGAATTCAGGCGAGGGTGTTTCTGATTGGATAGGTGGTGAAAGACGAGATGAAATGGAGACAAAAAGATGACTGAACGTACCAACAAGGAGCCAAGTGAGGGAAATAGGTGTGCAGAGGGATGAGTGTGGCCACAGAAAAGAGAAAAATAATTGAAATACAGTGAGATGTTTCCTAATGCGTCCTGTTAAGTCGTAAGCCAACCAAACGCAATATGGGACGCTATTCCTCCAGTTAGCCCTCGGCGTCACTCTGGAAACGGAGGAGAGCTGGGACAGGAATTTCGATATGCGAGTTGAAATAGATAACAGCCAAAATATCCAGCAGTCCAAACCTTCAGAGCGCAAACGTCTCGTCTCCACTTGGTCTCCCAATGTAGAGGCACCAAACGCAGTTGACAAGGTTAGAAGAGGTGCCTGCAAACTTCTGTCTGACCTGGAATGGTTGCTGGGGTCCTTGGATGGAGCCGCGGGAGGTGGTGTAAATGCAGGTGTTACATTTATCGCGGTAGCACGGGAAGATATTCGAAGACGGGGCGGTTGATTTGGAAAGGAAGAAAACCAAGGAGTTGCGGAGGGAGTACTTTCTACAGAAAGCAGAAAGAGGTGGGAGAGGAAGATGTGACCAGTGGATGGGTCACGTTAAAGGTGATGGAAATGTTGGAGGGCGATGGTTTGGATGCGGAGGCCGATGGTGTGAAAATAAGCACCAAGGAAACTTTAGGGCCTGTCCCACTTGGGCGTCATTTGTACGTCACGCAGGTGGTGCGCAAAGATTTTGTGAATCCCAAAATCCTGGGGCATCACGCGCTACCGTGCGTCACTGACTACGGCACCACGCCTCAACACGCGCCATGCGCGCGTCACGATGCGAGCGTCGTGACGCGTAAATGATGTTGCTTACATGAAGCGCAAATGACGCCCAAGTGGGACCAGGCCCTTTAATCTTTGTTCAGTCTGATGGATGGGATGGGAGAGGGTGGCAAAAGGAGAACTGCAGGACACAGGGGTGAGGGAACCAATCCCAAATATGTTTCGTAACCAATACAATGTTTTGTAAATAACGAGGACAGATGTTCCAGAGTGACAGATTCTACTCATCTTAGGAGAATGTGCGCGGAGACTGAAAAAATGGAAGTAAGGATAGTGACCTTGCAAGAGGGAGGTTGGGAGGATGTTTCGTCAAAATAAATTTGGGAGTCAATGGGTTTGTAGTAGACGTCAGTCGAAAGTCTGGCCCTTGTGATAGAGACAGAGAGATTGGAAAAGGGGAGAGAGATGACAGATAGTCCAAGTGCATTAAAGGTCAGGATGGATGTGAGTGGTAAAGCTGAAGAGATCAGTGAGTTCTGTACGGGTGCAGAAAGCGGGCCCCAATGTAGTCGATGATTTAGGGGAGGAGGAGTTGGGGATGTTCAAAGCTGCAAAAAAAAAGGCAGGGAATAGCTAGGCGCTGAGAAAGTGTCTATGGCTGAATCTTCCACTTGAAGAAAGTGAGAGTAGACAAGAGAGAAATTGTTGACGGTGAGGGGCGGATAAGTGCTGACACAAAATGCCGAGAAACTCAAGGGGGCAGGCAGCATCACTGGAGAAAATGGATGGGAGACGTTTCGGGTCGGGATCTTTCTTCAGACAAGTTCTGCCAGGCCGATCAGAATTTTAGACAAGGGCAACTGATTGGTTCCAGGAAGAAAAGGAGGGCCCCAAGACTTTCCTGATGGTGTGAATGGAGGTGGAAAGGGAATGGACGTCCATGATAAAGATGAGGTGATGGGGGCCTTGGAATTCAAAATTATTGAAATTTTGAGAAGCATGCAAGGTGTCTCGAATATAGGTGGGAAGGGCAAAGGTGCACGAGATGGAATCTAGATATTGTAATGTGAGTTCGGT
Organism: Malacoraja senta; assembly: GCA_038087875.1. NCBI lineage: Eukaryota > Metazoa > Chordata > Chondrichthyes > Rajiformes > Rajidae > Malacoraja > Malacoraja senta. The sequence goes on from JAXLNO010005841.1 coordinate 2,080,729, forward strand.
AGGGAAGGAAAATGCTGAAACAATGAGTCTGCCAGGCAGTCGTGCTTGTGGATTTGGAGAAGGAAATAGATCGGACTTTGCAGACTGAGAGGTTGGAAGATGTACCGGGCCGGCTGCTGGTGGTCGGGGAGATGGTGGGCTGGTATTCATCCCACTCGTCAATCGGTTCGTTTGAGATGATATTCAAGAGCTGCCGCCTGGCCTTAGCAGGCTTGGATAAAGTGTATGTGAAGAGGATGTTTCCACGAGTGGCAGTCTAGGACTAGAGATCATAGCCTCAGAATTCAAGGACGTTCTTTTAGGAAGGAAATGGGGAGCACTTGCTTTAGTCAGCAGGTGGTGAAACTGTGGAATTCGTTGCCATAGAAGGCTGTGGAAGCCAAGTCAGTGGATATTTTTAAGGCAGAGGTAGATAGATTCTTGATTAGTACAGGTGTCAGAGGTTATGGGGAGAAGGCAGGAGAATGAGGTTTGGAGCTAGAGATAGATCAGCCATGATTAAATGCGAATGGTATGTTGGCCTTCATAGCAAGAGGATTTGAGTATAGGAGCAGGGAGGTTCTACTGCAGTTGTACAGGGTCTTGGTGAGACCACACCTGGAGTATTGCGTACAGTTTTGGTCTCCAAATCTGAGGAAGGACATTATAGCCATAGAGGGAGTGCAGAGAAGGTTCACCAGACTGATTCCTGGGATGTCAGGACTTTCATATGAAGAAAGACTGGATAGACTTGGCTTATACTCACTAGAATTTAGGAGATTGAGAGGGGATCTTATAGAAATGTACAAAATTCTTATGGGGTTGGACAGGCTAGATGCAGGAAGATTGTTCCCGATGTTGGGGAAGTCCAGGACAAGTGGTCACAGCTTAAGGATAAGGGGGAAATCCTTTAAGAACGAGATGAGGAAAAACTTTTTCACACAGAGAGTGGTGAATCTCTGGAACTCTCTGCCACAGAGGGTAGTTGAGGCCAGTTCATTGGCTATATTTAAGAGGGAGTTAGATGTGGCCCTTGTGGCTAAGGGGATCAGGGGGTATGGAGAGAAGGCAGGTACGGGATACTGAGTTGGATGATCAGCCATGATCATATTGAATGGCGGTGCAGGCTCGAAGGGCCGAATGGCCTACTCCTGCACCTATTTTCTATGTATCTATGTATCTAAATGGCGGAGTAGACTTGATGGGCCAATTCTACTCCTATGCTATGTTTAAGAGCCTTATCTAGCTCTCTGTTGAAAGTATCCCGAGAACCGGCCTCCATCGCCCTCTGAGGCAGAGAATTCCACAGACTCACAACTCTCTGTGTGAAATAGTGTTTCCTCATCTCCGTTCTAAATGGCTTACCCTTTATTCTTGAACTGTGGCCCCTGGTTCTGGACTACCCCAACATCGGGAACATCTTTCCTGCCTCTAGCGTGTCCAAACCCTTAATAATCTTATGTTTCAATAAGAATCCCTTTCATCCTTCTAAATTCCAGAGTATGCAAGCCCAGCCGCTCTATTCTCTCAGCATATCACAGTCCCGCCATCCACAGATTTAACCTTGTGAACCTACGCTGCACTCCCTCAATAGCAAGAATGCCCTTCCTCAAATTTGGAGATCAAAACTGCACACAATACTCCAGGTGTGGTTTCACTAGGGCCCTGTACAGTTTGCAGAAGGACCTCTTTGCTCCTATACTCAACTCCTCTCGTTATGAAGGCCAACTTGGCATTTGCTTTCTCACTGCCTGCTGTACCTGCATGCTTACTTTTATTGACTGATGAACAAGAACCCCCAGATCCCGTTGTACTTCCCCTTTTCCCAACTTGACACCATTTTGATAATAATCTGCCTTCCTCTTTTTGCTACCAAAGTGGATAACCTCACATTTATCCACATTAAACTGCATCTGCCCACTCACCCAAACTGTCCAAGTCACCCTGCATTCTCATAGCATCCTCCTCACAGTTCACACTGCCACCCAGCTTTGCATCATCGGCACATTTGCTAATGTTACTTGTAATCTCTTCACCTAAGTCATTAATATATATTGTAAATAGCTGTGGTCCCAGCACCGAGCCGCATCCGAATAGTGATAGGGCTGGATAGAGTGGATGATGAGAGAATATTTTCACCAGTGGGAGAGTCTAGGACCAGAGGGCACAGCCTCAGAATTAAAGGATATTCCTTTAGGAAGGAGATGAGGAACTTCTTTAGTCAGAGGGTGTTGAATCTATGGAATTCTTTACCACATATGGCTGTGGAGGCCAAGTCAGTGGATATTTTTAAGGCAGAGATAGACAGATTCTTGATTAGTACGGGTATCAGGGGTTATGGAGAGAAGGCAGGAGAATGGGGTAAGGAGGGAGAGATAGATCAGCCATGATTGAATGGTGGAGTAGACTTGATGGGCCGAATGGCCCAGTTGTGCTCCTATCATTTATGATCTTATGCAGTCCAGTGACTGCAAACATGGTATTTCTCAGTCGTTACTTACCAAAGTTTCTGTATTTTACATCCTGGGTTGCTCAAAGCTGGACACATAGCTTTTACTCCCGAGTCTCCCAGTTTATTAGTTCCAACATAGAGCTCTGTCAGAAAGATGCTTGCATTGAGAGCGGTGGCGAGATCCTCGGCACAAGATTCTGTGAGACCATTTCCCCCCAACCTGGAGATCAGACAGAGTAAGGGTGAAGGATACGGGGAGATAGGAACTGGTGCAAATCCCCACACAATTACAGATTACATTAATGTTCTGTGTCAGGCATTCAGTAACTATAAACACAATCATTCACAGTCCGACACTTACCACAGTTTTTGTATTTTGCAACCAGTGTGGCTCAGAGCCGCACACACCAGTTTCGTACCAGAATCTCCCAATTCATTGTCACTCAGGTTCAGCTCTGTCAGGGAACGGTTTGTGCAGAGACCGGAGGCCAGATCCTCGGCGCAAGGAGGAGCAAGATGGTTCCTGAGCAGCCTGGGGACAAGAAAGGATGAGACTTTCATAGAAACAGAGAAATTAAGTGCAGGAGTAGGCCATTCGGCCCTTCGAGCCATTCGATATGATCATGGCTGATAATCCAGCTCTCCCTGTTTTCCCCCCAAAAACCTTGATTCCGTTAGCCCCAAATGCATTATCTAACTCTCTCTTGAATATATCCAGTGAATTGGCCTCCACTGCCTTCTGTGGCAGAGAATTCCAGATTCACAACTCTCTGGGATAAAAAGATTTTCCTCATCTCAGTCCTAAATGGCCTACCCCTTATTCTTAAACTGTGACCCCTGGTTCTGGACTCCAACATCGGGAACATTTTTCCTGCATCTAGCCTGTTCAATCCCTTAAGAATTTTATATGTTTCTATAAGATCACCTCTCATCCTTTTAAATTGCAGTGAATACAAGCCCAGTCGATCCATTCTTTCATCATATGTCAGTCCCGCCAACCCGGGAATTAACCTGGTGAAACTATGCTGCACTCCCCCAATAGCAAGAATGTTCTTCCTCAAATTAGGAGACCCAAACTGCAGGTGTGGTCTCACCAGGGCCTTGTATAACTGCAGTAGGACCTCCTTGCTACTATAGTCAAATCCTCTTGCTATGAATGCCAACATGCCAGTTGCTTTCTTCACTGCCTGCTGTACCTGCATGCTTATTTTCAGTGACTAATGTACGACACCCTGGTCTCGTTGCACTTCCCCTTTTCCCAAGTTGACTCCATTCTGATAATAATCCGCCTTCTTGTTGTTACCACCAGTGGATAACCTCACATTTATCCACATTATACTGCATCTGCCCACTCACCCAACCTGTCCAAATCACCCTGCAGCCTCATAACATCCTCCTCGCAGTTCACACTGCCACCAAGCTTTGTGCAATCTGCAAACTTGGAGATTTCAAATAGAGAGACAGTGGACGGTAAAAATCACTTGTGGTTTTCAGAAACAGAATGAATGTTCTGTGTCAAAGACGGCCAGTGACTGCCTGCGCGATCTTCACCAGTCTGGTACTTACCGTAATTTCTCTACTTTGCAGTCCGGCATCTTCAAAGCCGCAGACACAAGTTTCACTCCGGAATCCCCTAGGTCATTGGCCCCCAGTCTAAATACAGAGTGAGAAACAAACCCGATTCAAACCTCTAGTCAAAAAACTTAATTGAAGAAAATAACTAAATCAAACTGTATTTTTCAGATATATAGCTGCTGACTAAGGGATCCCCTCTGAGAGTCTTGAACACTCTCTTATTGAAACTCCTTACTATATGTAGTCATGAGAGACAGTGAGGAGGAAGAGGAAGAGGAGGATGGGGGGAGGGAGAGAGGAGAAGGGGGAGGGGAAGAGAGAGACTAGGTTTGAACAATTTTCTGGCAGCTTTCAGATATAATTTGTGATTGCAGTCTGAAGCTGTGCTCAGTCTCACATCAATAAACGCTCAGTGCTTCTGCTCCCACTCCTGCTCATAATGATCTGCCGGTGACCCACCCCAGCCCCTGCTCCTCAAGATGATGGCAAATTCATTTCACTTGCACTTTATGTGCAAGTGACGAATAAAACTTGACTTGACTTGACTTGGATACTCAGACACATCGACTGAATCCCTTAGTGTCGATCTGGGAGTTGTAGCCTTGTCAATGGAGAAGTCAAACAGCAGTGAACACGATATTACAATTAATTCTATGGCCATCATTGGCTGATCAGATAACGTCTCCAGCATCCCTTCACCAGGACCACTGAACCCTCCAGTCCTCAGTGATATCAATGATCAATCCTCTGGTCATTTGTCGCAATGCTTCACAATTGAGGGGATCGCCATGAGGGAGGGGGAAGAATAATGAACAATGGAGGACCCGGAGTGGGGGGAACGCCGTGAGATGGGGGTGGCGGTGGGGAGAGAGCATAATGGGACCTGGCGCGGATACTCTGTGACTTTGTCAGCACCCTTTATGGGCGACTTATTTGCATACTTTGGGTAAGCAAGCAAAGAATTTCACTGTGACTTGTCACATATGACAATAATGTATTCATTCAATATGCGTTTCCGTTCTACCAAAGTACGTATTTCTTCAAAAAATTAAGCTGAGGGGGAAGAGGAACAATGTTCAGTCCCTACATTCCTCAAGAAGGACTCAAGATACCAGGGTACACAAAAATGCTGGAGAAACTCAGCGGGTGCAGCAGCATCTATGGAGCGAAGGAAATAGGTAACGTTTCGGGCCGAAACCCTTCTTCAGACAATGCTCCCTTCCTTCGCTCCATAGATGCTGCTGCACACGCTGAGTTTCTCCAGCATTTTTGTGTACCTTCGATTTTCCAGCATCTGCAGTTCCTTCTTTAACACTCAAGATACCAGGGTTCTTCTATGTACAGGGACCCAATCACTTCCCTGAACATGCTAAATATTTAAACGTTCCTGTCCATTCCACTACCAACCTTGGCCTACTTCTATGCCCACCATGATGTTCGGCACACCTCATATTCCCATTGGGTAGCTTAGCATCTCTGCAGAAAATGGATAAGTGACGTCTCGGGTCGGGACCCTTCTTCAGACGGATTGTGGATGTGAGGAGGGGAGGGTGGGGGGGAGTCTGGTAGCAAAGAAAAGACCAGGACAAGCATATAACTTCAGGCAGGGCAGTTCCGATAGGCCGATTGTTGGCTAGGGACAGTGTGACCAAGAGTAATCTTACTGCCCGTTTCACCGAACACTTATGGGCCTGTCCCACTTATCCACCTGGGGCGCCTAGTCCACCTGGGGCGCCGTCGAGTATGGCTGCCCTGCCAGCAGCTGTTAGTTTTTTCACCCTTTTTTTTATTTTTAGTTAGTTGAAAGTGTTTGTTTTGGAGGTTTTTAGTCTTTTTATGTGGGGGGTGGGGGGGGTGGGGTTAGGGGGAAACTATTTTCTCAGTACCTACCTGGTCGGAGTTGCGGCTTTTCTCCGAGCCGTATCTTCGCCCCTTCCTCGCGGCCTACGGGCAGACTGGAGCGGCGTTTTCCTGCCGGGACCGGCCAGGACTTTAGCTTCGGTGGCGGCACAGCGCTGAAGTACCATCGCGGAGCGGGCGATGCCTAACCCGGGTCGCCATGCAGTAAGCTCCGGAGTGCTGTGACCGCCGGCACCAACATCGCGGAGCTGCGGTCTGCGGAGCTTCCAGCCGCGGGCGGCGCTGAGCTTGGAACACCGCGGAGCCTGGGATCTCACGACGAGGTCGCCAGAGTCGGAGCATCGACCAGTGCGGCTCGTGGACTTCGGGAGCCGCGGTCTACTGGGAGGAGGTGGCCGCTTCAGACACTCCGGGCCGCTGAGAGTGTTCACCCGACGCTGGAGCTTCATCATCCGGCGAGAGGGCCTGAGGCATCGGGATGCCGTATCGGCGACTGCAGAGGCCTCAATAGGCCCCGACTATGGGTGAACTGGGGATGGGACTGGACTTTGCTGCCTTCCCCCACAGTGGGAACCATTGTGGGGGGATGTTTTTATGTTGTTAAATTCTTTGATGTAATCTTTATTTGTGTGCTGCATGGCAAGTCAAATTTCACTGCACCAATTGGTGTATGTGACAATAAATGTCTATCTATCTATCTATCTATCTATCTTATCAATTTTTTCAGGCGACTGCCGGTGACTGTCAGAGTGGAACATACACACAAACACATTGCTTCCTTCACCAGCCAGTTATGCAGGCAGGGGACAGGGCAAGCGGGGGGAACGCTGTCTACGTGAAATTCACACGGTGCAAAGCCAATGCGATACAGACACACACCTCGATGAACAGGAAGGTTGGCACTGTAATTAAGAAGCTAAAAAGCAGTGTACGGTAACTCCTTTAAAAGAACGGGGAGAAGGAGACAACTTTTAAGAAGCCAGAGATACACGGCTGTGAAGCTCGGCGGACATTAACATTACCGGTCGGTTATCCTCGTTTCTGAAAACTACTGCTTACATTTTTTTCCCCAATGAGCCAATGAAATTCCCCGGTCAGCACCAGCTACAACCTACGAGGACCTAAGAGAACCTTCGACCTCCTGGCAACCCGCAAGGACCTCCTGGCGACCCACCTACAGCACAAGAATTCTACCTACTCTCCATGGCGGCTTAATTCTCGTCGCCGCTAATTTTTCAACATGTTGAAAAATTTGCGGTGACCATAATGAGGCCCCAACTAGTTCCCAGAATGCAGGAACTCCTCATGACCATGAAGGTGACTCCCGGGCAACCACCCGCGAACATGTGGCGACCGCTTAGTCTCCTGCAGTCGCCTAAGTGGGACAGGACCATTACACTTGGTTCACCAAGAATTACTGGATCTTCCGACTGCCAACCATTTTAACTTCACATCCCATTCTTGCCTGTCTGTCCTGCCAGAGTGAGGCTGCACACAAATTGGAGAAAACCAACTCATATTTTGCTTGTGTACTTTAAAACCAAGCGGTATGAACGTTGAATTCTCAAATTTCATGCAACTTCTGCAAATGCCCTCATCGCCCTCCCCTCACTCCCCCCCCCCCTCCCCCCCGCCGACTTGGCAGATTCCCCTAGTAAAACTTTGTTAACCAGTTAGCAACGATGCGTCACACTTGGGATCAGACCGTCCCTAGCCAACAATCACCCTATCTAGGAACCACCCTGCCTGAGGTCATGTTGCCGGCCCTAATTTGTCCTGGTCTTTCCTTGCTTCCAGTGCCTCCCACGTTCAATCAGCCTGAAGAAGGGTCCCGACCCAGAACCATTTTCTCCAGAGACAGTGCCCGAGTTACTCCCGTCTATCTTCGTAATCAAATAACATCTCAAGTTCCTTTTTCGCTTGGAGATACAGTACGGAAACAGGCCCTTCGGCCCACCGAGTCCGCACCAACCAGCGATTCCAGCACATTAACACTACCCGACACGCACACTGGGGCATTAACCGACAAACCTGTGTGGGAGGAAACCAAAAGTTCTCGGAGAAAACCCATGCAGTCACGGGGAGAACGCAAAACTCCGTACAGACAGCACCCGTGGCCAGGATCGAACCTGGCCTCTGGCACTGTAAGGCAGTAGCTCTACCGCTACGCCACCGTGCCGCCCTGTTATTCATGCCACCGAATCCCAAGCCCCCTGCTGCTTTCCTGTCAATTATTAGCCGACCTCTATATTCTCAAAATCTAAGTATCCCTTTTACTCCCTCTTTTTATCCTCGCCCCGTCACCTTCCATGGACCTTCTTCTCCCCAGGTTTACATTGCACCCCTCTGTCTCTTCCCCCCCCCCCCCCACCCACCCCCAACTCCAGCCTTTGTCATTTAATCAATTATTTTGCCAATCAATGCCCTCATGCATATCCAGGCTTCGTCCGAGTGAGACCACACCTGGAGTATTGTGTGCAGTTTTGGTCCCCTAATTTGAGGAAGGACATTCTTGCTGTTGAGGGAGTGCAGCGCAGGTTTACAAGGTTAATTCCCGGGATGGCGGGACTGTCATATGCTGAGAGAATGGGGCAGCTGGGCTTGTACACTCTGGAGTTTAGAAGGATGAGAGGGTATCTCATTGAAACATATAAGATTGTTAAGGGCTTGGACATGCTAGAGGCAGGAAACATGTTCCCGATGTTGGTGGAGTCCAGATCCAGCACCACAGTTTAAGAATAATGAGTAAGCCATTTAGAACGGAGACGAGGAAACACTTTTTCTCACAGAGAGTGGTGAGTCTGTGGAATTCTCTGCATTGGTGGAGGCAGGTTCTCTGGATGCTTTCAAGAGAGAGCTAGATAGGGCTCTCAAAAATAGCGGAGTCAGGGGAAATGGGGAGAAGGCAGGAACGGGGTACTGATTGGGGATGATCAGCCATGATCACATTGAATGGCGGTGCTGGCTCGAAGGGCCAAATGGCCTACTCCTGCACCTATTGTCTATTGTCTATTGGCCCACTCTCACCGCACCTTTCCAGCTTTCTCCTCACATAAGCCGATCTGAAAAGTGCCGACCTGAAATGTCGCCTATCCATTTCCTCAAAGATTCCGACTTCCCCCCCCCGAGATCCTTCAGCGTATTATGTTTTAGGGCAAAGTTATGCTTTCCAAAAGAAGACACGTAAACATTTACCCCAACTCCCGGCACTTGTGCAGCACGGGTGCCAGCCGCTGGAGTCCTTCACACTGAATGAGGCAGTGCTCCAGATTGAGGCATTTAATCGTGCCACAGAACCGAATAACGTGAGACAGGACAGCGCAATCAATCGGCGTAAGCCGCAGTCCACCGAATGAAATTGTTTCCACAAGTCCCAGTGTCTGCTGAGCCAGTGCATGATTCTGAGACTCAAACAGATAGTGCATCGTGTTCAGGAGGCTCCTTTTTCCGGCTTCACTCCCAGCATTTCCAGTCTGACGTTTAACCTCCTCCTTCACCCAGTCAATCACCTGGCAGGTTGTCTCATGAGTAAATGGACCCAGAAACTCCTCCAGCGGCCGAGCTGACAATGGAGAGGAGAGACCAGCGACAAAACGGAGAAATACCTCAAAACGCCCGTCTGTCGTGCAGTGAGCTTCAGTGAGGAGTTTCTGGATGCCCTGTGCATTTGGCATCAAGAATCGCGCAAGTGCGGCTGCAAACTCTTGGATGGTGAGATGTGTAAATGTGTACACCACGCTCCGGGCACAGTCCTCTTTCTCCAAAAGCTCCATCAGGAACCCAGACAGGAACTGGGAAGGTTGCAGTTTGTACTTGCTCAAATCTTCATCCGTGAACACAATGCTTTTTTCAGCCACTCCTGTGAACGCCATCTGGCCAACCTTCACTAACGCCTCACAGGGGCTCGCAATCTCACAGCTGTGGTTTTTTAGGATGTTGTAAATATAGTAGGAATATAATTGGGTGATGGTCTTGGGAATCCGATACGAGTGACCGAGTGTTTTCATGAAGAAGGGGCCCAGAGCCTGCCCGAGAATCCAACAGTATGAAGGATTGTAGGTCATGGTGTACAGGATCTCGTTCTCCTCCACGTGTTTGAAAATGGCCGCAGCCACTGTCTGATCTTCAAAGAACATGTTAAAATATTCCTTCCGTTCCTCACCAACAAATCCCAGGATTTCAGTCCAGTCACTGATCTCCGCCTTTTCCAATAAATGTAACGCAGCGGGACGGGTGGTCACCAGCACTGAACACCCGGGGAGAAGCTTGTGTTGGATTAAACTGTACACAATATCGGACACTTTACATCGGAAATGGGGATCTGTGCACGTGCGCTGAGGATCAACGTCTCTCTGACTGTCACCAAAGTCAATTCTATCCTTGAATTCATCCAAACCATCAAATATAAACAGCAATCCCACTTGGTTTTTCCAAATTTCTCTCAGCATATTACCAAAGTACGGATACTGATTCAGAATCAGTTCATTTAGACTAATTTTGCAAGTAATTGTGTTTAAATCACGGAATTTGAAACGAAAGACAAATTGAAAATGTTGGTATATTTTTCCCATGGCCCAATCATAAACAATCTTTTGAACCATTGTTGTTTTTCCGATCCCCGGGACTCCAGCCACTGCTGTCGAACTACCAGATCCGGTGTTACTCCGGGAATAGCTGTGTTGGAATAACTCATCTGTCCGAATTTTTTCTAACACTCCTTTGAGATGTTCTTCTCTCCATTCCTCATGGTCATGTCCTCTTGCCAGCAGCTCATGTTCCACCAGTGTCCGGTTTCGAACGCTTGAAATGACAGTGAGTTCAGCGTATCGATCGACCAGTGGGAAAATCTTAACCTTCTCCTTCATCAGGATCGTGTTTTCTTTCACCGTTTTGGTCTGTTCACACAAAGTTTTCTTGTGTTTCTGTTGTACATCTTTTAACAGATGGGAGAGAAAAAAGTTTCAAGTTAGCTTAATTAATGCAAAAAACAAAGATTCCTAACATCATTATATCCAGACTACACTTCTTCCCACCCTGCGCCCAGGATGAGGTTTTCCATACCAGGTCATGGGAGATGTCCTCATTCTTTAGGGAACAGGGGTTCCCCTCTTCCATTATAGATGAGGGCCACATGGGTCTCCTCGATAACCCGCAGCTCGGCCCCTGCTCCGCCTCCCCCATTCGCAACAGGAACATAGTCCCCCTGGTCCTCACCTTTCACCCCATCAGCCGTCTCATACAGCACAGAATCCTCTGACATTTTTGCCACCTCCAATGAGATCCCACTACTAGCCACATCGTCCCGTCTCCACCCCTTTCTGCTTTCCGGAGAAACCGTCTCCTCCGCAACTCCCTGGTCAACTCGTCCCCTCCCACCCAATCCACCGCCTCCCCAAGTACTTTTCCCAGCAACCGCAGGAGATGCAACACCAGTCTTTTCAGGTGAGGCAGAGGTTCACTTGCACCTCATCCAACCTCATCTACTGTATCCGCTGTTTCAGGTGTCGACTCCTGTATATCGGCAAGAACAACGCAGGCTCGGCGATCGTTTTGCTGACCACCTCCGCTCAGTCCGCTAAACCTACTTGATCTCCCGGTTGCTCAGCACTTTAACTCCCCCTCCCATTCCCAATCTGACCTGGGCCTCCTCCATTGTCAGAGTGAGGCCCAGCGCAAATTGGAGGAACAGCACCTCATATTTCGCATGGGTAGCTTACACCCCAGCAGTCTGAACATTGACTCCTCTAAATTCAAGTAGCCCTTGCTTTCCTTTTCTCCCCATCCCCTTTCTCTTCCCAGTTCGCACACCTGTCGTACTGTCTCCGAATGCATTTTATCTCTGTAACGCCCAATCCTCTGACATCAGTCTGAAGAAGAGTCTCGACCCGAAAAGTCACCCATTCCTTATGCTGCCTCTGAGTTACTCCAGCAGTTTGTGTCTCTCATTGTATTACATTTAATACCTCATTATATTTTTGATTACCATATATTGTACTAGTGTTATCGTGTGTCTGGCCCTGATAGGCGGAAGTAAGTAAGAATCCCATTGCTCCATTATCGGTACAAGTGAGAATTCACTTTTTTATCCAAAGCAGAATGTACAATAGCATGACATCACATACCTTTCAGGTAAGCCGGTAATTCCAAGACAACTTGCATCGCTTTGAAAGATTCTATGAGGTCAGAACCTGTTGAAATAATTTCAGGAAATGAATCAGAGTAATACTGTATTCCAAGTAAAGGCAGATTATATATCTTACATGGAATTTACCGGACCTTTTTCCTCTGCTTCTTTAAGCAATTGGCCCAATTTGGGGAAAAGGTGTTGCATTTTCACAAAGCATTTCCAGATCTGTTTTTGAACCGGGGGGTCCTTTCCCGTCACCAGTCCGAGCAGGAGCTTGGAACCGGCCGCATGGCTTCCTCTCTCCGTGCGCTGGGCGATTTGCTGTGAAACAACGTAGAGGCAGAGAGTCATTGAACAGTATAGAGTTATAATGAACATATTGGGAAGCAAGTTGAAAGGGTCACATCAAACAAGGCACCAGACGGCTCAGGTTTGGATACCTCCGATATTTGGAGCAGTGAAGACGATGGTGATCTGTACTCGTGACCCGGATAAAGGGATGCATATTCGCGGGTTGGTGGGACTGATATATGATGAAAGAATGGATCGACTGGGCGTATTTTCACTGGAAATTAGAAGGATGAGAGTGAATATTATAGAAACATATAAAATTCTTCAGGGATTGGACAAGCTAGATGCAGGAAATATGTTTCCGATGTTGGGGGAGTCCAGAACCATGGGTCACAGTTGAAGAATAAAGGGCCTGTCCACGGGCATGCGACTCCATGCGGCAAGCGCGACCTAACCGGAAGCGGGGGCCGCGCGGAGGTCGAGTGATCCCCGTACACGGCCGGTCACACCAGCATGCGGCTGCATGCGGCAAGCGCTACCAAACCGGAAGCAGGGGCCGCGCGGAGTTCGAGTGACGTCAAGACGGTGCGTATGTGGTCGAGGCGGTGCGCACGGCCTCGATGCAGCTGCGTACGGCGTCGAGGCAGTGCGCACGGCCGTCGATGCGGCGCGCACGGCCTCGATGCGGCTGCAGGGCGGCAGGCCGTTGCCGCGCGGAATTTTTGAACAGTGTCAGTTTTTCGGAGCCCCGCGCGATGTCGGGACCAGCTCCGCACAACTCCATACGGCTCAGCCGATCGAAGTGGGACCGGATCCGCAACCTCCGCGCGGCTCCCGCTTCCTGTTAGGTCGCGCTTGCCGCATGGAGTCGCATGCCCGTGGGACAGGCCCTTAAGGGAGAGGCCATTTAAGATTGAGATGAGGAAAAACATTTTCACCCAGAGTTGTGAATCTGTGGAATTGTCTGCCACAGAAGGCAGTGGAGGCCAATTCACTGGATGCATTCAAGAGAGAGTTACATATAGCTCTTAGGGCTAATGGAATCAAGGGATATGGGGAAAAAGCAGGTACGGGGTACTGATTTTGGATGATATAAAATATGAAATATGAAATAGGACGGAGATCAGCCACGATTGAATGGCAGAGAAGACTCGATGGGCTGAATGGCCTAATTCTACTCTTGCAAATTAGTGTAAATTAGTAATACGAATTTTGTGAATTGAGCAGTTCGGACTACGTGCCACTGGTTTCCAGAAGAGTACCGCGGAAAGTGGGATCTGTGTAAATTAATAGTAATAAAGAGGGCAAAAAATGGGACAAGCCCTGGATAAGAGTGACGGTGGAACTCCAGTACAGCACATGCGTTACTTGGACCTCAAAAAACGTATAGATTCCATGATGATCAGGCGAACAGATTAAAAACAAAAGAGAATATGGTTGGCCAACAGAATAATAAACTATAGGTAATGCAAAAAAGGAACAAAGGGGACCATGGAGTCATGGGGGAGGAGCTGGCCAAGGTTGACTGGAAAGATACCCTAGCAGGGATGACAGTGGAACAACAATGGCAGGTACTTCTGGGAATAATACAGAAGGGGAGTAAGTGGCAACTGTAGCTGACAAGGGAAGTCAGGCACAGTGAAAACAAATAAAATAGAAGTAGTGGGGGGGGGGGGGAGGGGGGTGGGGGGGGTGGATGGGTGGGTTGGGGGGGGGGGTGGGTGGGGGGGGGGGGGGGGGGGAGGGGGGGGGGGGGGGGGGGGGTGGGGGGGGGGGAGCCAAGAATATAAAGGAGGGCAGTAAAAGCTTCTTTAGGTATGTGAAGAGGAAAAAATGAGTTAAGACCAAATTAACCCTTATTTGGACCCTTGAAGACTGAAAAGGGTGAATTTATTATGGGGAACAAGGAAATGGCAGACGAGTTGAACGGGTAGTTTGGTTCCGTCTTCACTGGGGAGGACACAAACATTTTTCCTGATGTACTGGTGGCCAGGGGATCTGGGATGACGGAAGAACTGAAGGAAATCCACATTAGGAAGGAAAACTGAAGGCTGATAAATCCCCAGGGCCTGATGGTCTGCATCCCAGGGTACTTATCGAAGTGGCTCTAGAAATCGTGGATGCATTGGTGATCATTTTCCAATGTTCTATAGATTCAGGATCAGTTCCTGTGGATTGGATGGTAGCTAATGATATCACACTTTAAGGAAGGCAGGAGAGAGAAAACAGGGAATTATAGACTAGTTAGCCAGACATCGGTGATGGGGACGATGCTGGAGTCAATCATAAAAGATGAAATAGCGGCACATTTGGATAGCAGTAACAGTAACCGAGTCAGCATGGATTTATGAAGGGGAAATCATGTTTGACTAATCTTCTGGAATTTTTTTAGGATGTAACAAGGAAAATGGACAAGGGAGAGCCAGTGGATGTAGTGTACCTGGACTTTCAGAAAGCATTTGATAAGGTCCCACATAGGAGATTTGTGGGCAAAATTAGGGCACATGATATAGGCAGTAGAGTGCTGACATGGACAGAAAATTGGTTGGCAGAGAGGAAACAAAGAGAGGGATTAACAGGTCCCTTTCAGAATGGCAGGCAGTGACTAGTGGGGTACCTCAAGACTCGCAGCTATTCACAATATATATTAATGGTTTAGATGAAGAGATTACAAGTAACATTAGCAAATTTGCAGATGACACAAAGCTGGGTGGCAGTGTGAACTGTGACGAGGATGCTATGAGGATGCAGGGTGACTTGGACAGGTTGGGTGAGTGGGCAGATGCATGGCAGATACAGTTTAATGTGGAATAATGTGAGGTTATCCACTTTGGTAACATAAACAGGAAGGCAGATTATTATCTAAATAATAATAATAATACATTTATTTGGTGTTAAGTTGGGAAAAGGTGAAGTACAACAGGATCTGGGAGGTCCTTGTTCATCAGTCAATTAAAGTAAGCATGCAGGTACAGCAGGCAGTGAATAAATTGGCATGTTGGCCTTCATAACAAGAGGAGTTGAGTATAGGAGCAAAAAGGTCCTTCTGCAGCTGCACAGGGCCCTAGTGAGACCACACCTGGAGTATTGTGTGCAGTTTCGGTCCCCTAATTTGAGGAAGGACATTCTTGCTATTGAGGGAGTGCAGCGTAGGTTCACAAGGTTAATTTCCTGGATGGCGGGACTGTCATACGCTGAGAGAATGGAGTGTCTGGGCTTGTATCCTCTTGAATTTAGAAGGATGAGAGGGCATCTTATTGAAACATAAGATTATTAAGGGTTTGGACACGCTAGAGAGTCCAGAACCAGGGGCCACAGTTTAAGAGGGGTAAGCCATTTAGAACAGAGATGAGGAAACACTTTTTCACACAGAGAGTTGTGAGTCTGTGGACGGTGGAGGCCAGTTCCCTGGATACTTTCAAGAGAGCTAGATAGGGCTCTTAAAGATAGCAGAGTCCGGGGATATGGGGATAAGGCAGGAACGGGGTACTGATTGTGGATGATCAGCCATGATCACATTGAATGCCGGTGCTGACTCGACGAGCCAAATGGCCTACTCCTGCACCTATTGTCTATTGGAAAACTAAGCAAAATATCCCCAGGGACCCGCCTTGTCTGGCATGGCGACCCTGTTTATAGAAGAGGGGGATGAGGAAGAAAATCGGGAATGGTGTGTGCCATCTCCCCCATATGCCCCGGGCCACCAGCCCTTAGCAGCTGGACCTCCCCCACCAAGATCCCATCCGGATGCCATGGCACCCCAAGAAGACGATGAGACTGATAACCACTCGGAAAGAGAAGGTGATGATGAAGGAGAGAGAGGACTGAGGCAGAAGGGGAAGGAGGAGCAGTAATTGTTAAACAACGCAGAGCACCAGAGACAGGATACCCATAAACCAAAGAAGACTGAAAGGGGAAAATGCACGATGCCGATGAGGGCAATGCCAAACCCATTGGCCGCGCAGTCCGGGGAGGAACCAGTAATACATGTGTATACCCCCTGGAAGCTGCATGAAATGCTGTTAATCTCTAAATACGCCCCAGACCGAATTAAAGACCCACCAGGATTTGTGAATTATATATACAGTCGACGTTGACCATGCATGAAGCAATTCAATTCAATTCAATTCAATTCAATTTATTTGTCTTTTTGGACAAATTTGTCATTTGGACCCCTTGAGGTCCAAACGAAATGTCGTTTCTGCAGCCATACAATACAAAACGAAGAAGACCCGAGACACAACACAATTTACACATACATCCATCACAGCGCTGTGATGGAAGGCAAAAAAACGTATCTCTCCACTGCACTCCCCCCCCCCCCCCCATGTCAGAGTCAAAGTCAAAGCCCCCGGCGGGCGATGGTGATTATCCCGCGGCCATTAAAGCCACGCCGGGCGATGCAAGGTCGCGCACCGCGTCTTGGTGTTAGAGCCCTGGCGCGCGCCCGCAAAGTCCAGCGGCCATTCCAAGCCGCGCGGGGGGATAAAGCCCCGCTCCAGGTGCTATTCAACCCCGCAACTCGGGCGGGAGAAGTCGCCGCTGCGGAAGCCCCGAAAAGCGGTCTCCCACCAGGGCTTCCGGTGTTGCCGTCCGCCAGACCCGCGGTTGTAGCCTCTGAATCTCCGGGGGTCGGGTCGCAGCAGCGCTCCACCACAGCTCCACCCGCTCCGGACTCGGCCAGCCCCGTGACGGTGAGTAGTCCGCAGCTCTACAACTGGAGCCCCAGGTCGTTCCTGCTGGAGGCCGCTCCACGTTGCCCAGCCCCAACGACAACGGAGACCCGACAAAGAAAAGGTCGGGTCTCCCGTGCAGGGAAGATTTCAAAGTCCCCCCCCCCCCCACCCCCACACACATACCCCGACAAAAAAATAAATAAAAAACTACATAAAAACGAGACAAAAATAATAAAAAGACAGACGGACTGCAGAGGCCGCTGCAGACGAAAGTCGCGCCGCCCACCGAGCTGCTGCGAGAGATGTGTTTGCTTTAATGTCCGCCATCCTAAATCCAACCGAGGGGGTGCGATGGATGACCCCCTTGAATGCCGCAACTTGGGTGGCTCTCGAGGCACGGCACACAGATCCGCAAGAATTGTGGCTATGCTCACTGCCCTGACTCAATGCCTGAAACAACCTATTGATATGGGCAAAGTAATCAAATGCAGACCCCTACCTAAGGAATCAGCGCATGATTTCTGAACAGGATTTACGATAGCGTATCGCACTTACGCAGGAGACGAGAACTTTAACCGCGACCAACAGTCTGCACAGTTTAACACAATCTTAAAACAACTTCAGACCATAAGGCTGCCCCATGGCTCAGCGGTAATACAGTATGTTGACGACCTTTTGCTTGCAAGTACAGGGCCAAAGGAGTATGCTGGGGACACCGATGAGCTACTAAAAAACCTCCAGACGCAGGTTAGATTTTTATGTATACTGCTAAATATTGCGGAACAAGCGTTGACACCCACCCGGGCGGATCCCATTGCGAACCACACCAGCCTGACCACCCCTAAACAGATGAGGGCTCTTCTGGGCTTGATTAATTTCTGCCGGCAGTGGATCCCGATGTGGCATTGTACACTAAACTACTGTCACCCCCTGCCTCTGCCAAGGCACGACAGCAATTCACTCTCTCATCCTAACAAGAAGGTTTTTGCAATTTAAAAACAGCGCTGGCTACAGCAACAGCCATTGTACGCCCTCTATATGATCGCCCCTTCCAGCTCTATGTGACGAACCTACTGCAAGCCTTAGTCCTCCTGGCCAACCTGGCCATTATTTAGTGCAATGCCCATACTAGTGGCCGCGGCGAAAGATCCCAAGGGAATGCCCCAGCTGACATCACTGCCCGCACGGCAACTTGCGAATCCTGCACCATGGTCCCCACATGGTGCCCTCAGAACCAAACATTCTAGTAGACAGAACGGCCTTGCCAGACATGGGTGATGTAAAGTTAATGCAAGGGGACGTCTCTGCTGCGCAACATGATTATTGGAAACAAGAGGGCTGCGCCGTTGACTCTTTGACGGGACACTGGCTCACCCCTCTCGGACAAGTTTGTGGACGATGCTTTTCTGCCCATTCTTTTAAACTATATGCACTCCCTTACGCATGTTGGTAAGGAGGGAATGGTAAGGATGGCAAAAACAACATGGTGGCATCCCAAAATTCGCCAGGAGGCATTAAAACAAGCCTCGGAATGTAAAATTTGCAGGCAAGCCAATCCCGGAAAAACGCTAAAATGTCCAAAGGAAGTGACACCAATGCCAGGCCGACCCTTCGAGTGTATGCAGATAGATTTTATAGAATTGCCACGGGCGCATTGTTATTAGTATTGCTTAGTAGTTGTGGATTTGTTTAGCAGATGGATTGAAGCTTTGCCAACTAAATGCGACAGCTGAGACTACGGTAACACTTATTTTAAAAGAAAACACACCTCGTTTTGTCTGCCTACCGTTATTAGTTCCGATAACAGTCCACACTTTATCGTAAAGATTAATGAACAATTGTGTTAGCATTTTAACATTAAACAGCAATTCCACTGTCTTCAACACTCACAGGCCGCCGGAGTGGTCGAGAGGGCAAATGGAGCCCTGAAAACTAAATCGGCCAAACTAATGGAGGAAACAGGGCAGAGTTGGGTTAAGGTCCTTCCCTCTGTCCTCTTTGAAATGAGGGTAATGCCACACGGAGCTACTAAACTGAAATAATGTACGGCCGGCCGGTACGTACCCCTTGAGGTGCGACTAAGAGTGTGGAAGTTAGTTTTGACCTTCATGCCCCCAGCAATGAATTAATTACATATGCACAGCAATTAACCCACGCCTTGTCAGTTCTGTGCTCCCAGGTACGAGGCACATAAGCCACTACCAGTTGTACACGGGGACGAGTCCATACTATCAGGAGACCATGTACTAATAACGAACTGGGATCGGAAGAAATTGGGACCGCGTTGGAAGGGACCGTACCAGGTGCTACTAACAACACCAACCGCGGTGAAGATTGAAGACATTGGATTGAAGACACTGTTGGATACATCTGACTAACTGCAAATGGATTGGAGAACCAAGAAAGGACAATGGGGCTACTGACCCTCCTTTATGTCCTGGGGTTGGCCCGGATGGGCTGGACCCGGGGAAATAATCTGTTTCTGTCTATGTGCTATGAATTCGCCATCCGCGACAATATAAGTGCATGCCGGGTGTGTACGCACATCCCACATAATGGTGGAGGAGGAATACCCCTCTTAACACTGCCCCTTAACAGTACTGAGATTCTGGCCTTACACTGCTTTCGCAATGGGACAGCAACTAGCGCCAGAGTCCATAGTACATCACGGCTCTATTTTTCTGTTGGTGATTGCATTAATATTTGTAATACAGTGTATCCGACCACTCTGTGCTTCACAGGGACTTTGACTGTTATCATGTTATGATAAATGGATGGGAATGAAAGAGGTTTAGATCTGAAAGGGTTAAGGGTGTACGGGCAGAGGAACAGCTCATGCTGGAAATATGAGGCTCGGCCGTGGGCCAGTGGACGACATCGTCGGGAGCTCGCAGGTCACAGGTTGGTGACCTGTTTTTCCGGAGCTCTCGCAACAGCTGCGTCCGCTGGACTGGAGGGCGGCAGCTTCGACCACTCCGGGCCGCTGAGTTTGAACCGGCCCTTTCGCGGAGCTCGGATTCAGCCGCGGGACTGACTTACTTACCATCACCCGGCGGGGTCACAACATCGGAGGCCTGGATCGCCTCAGCGCAGAGGGGGAACAAGGAGGGAAGAGACAAAGAGTTTAAGACTTTTGCCTTCCATCACAGTGAGGAGGTGCCTGGTGAACTCACTGTGGTGGATGTTAAATTTGTGTTTATTGTGTGTTTTTGTTATTTTATTATATGTATGACTGCAAGGCACGAAATTTCGTTCAGACTGGAAGGTCTGAATGACAATAAAGGATACTTTACTTTAAACAAGATAAAATGCTGTGAATAGCTGAAATTGCAATGACATGCATGACAAAAGAAACAGATTCAAAACAGAAACAGACTAAACCTATATAAATAGACCAAAAAATAAGACGCCTGATTCCTAAGTCACACGGAAAGACAAGTCTGATCCAGACAAGAACTGGTGCCAGAAAGGATAAGATCTGGTGAAGGAATGTGTGATAATAAAGAGGAATGTGTGATAATAAAGAGGAATTGTTACATTCTTAAAGTGACTAATGTGGTTTGTTGTCTGATAGAACTTTAGTTAACACTATTGAACAAGGAGGCCGTCACTTCCAATCCACTGGTACCGTGCCAGAATTCAGCAAGCTTTGAAAAACTTCAATTGTGGAATCTCTGCCATCCTCTCGGAAAGGAAATCCTCTTGATGCGGTCTCAAGTCACTCAATCATCCATCTCTGCCACTCACCTCATATTCCTGCCCACTGAAATGTCTCTCGTATGTTAGGATGAGTCCGACTTTCTCCACCGTTTGTTCAATCGCCTGTTCAAGTGCCTTCCGGTAATAATTTGTCAATTGGACCAGCTGAGAATCTTCCCACTTCTCCAGCAGCTCAGTTAGAGAAGATATTGTATCTGCAAATATGGAAGAGCATCACTCACATTGATAACTGTCTCTCTGGGCTGATTCTGTATTTTGAATTGACAAACCAAAGCTTCAAGTCAGCAGCTCACCAGACACCTCCCGGCAATCGTCACGTGCATCTCCAGCCAGGATGGGAGCAGAGCAGAGCAGCAGCTATTAGGGTTACATATCGCCTTTCGAGTGGCTTATTGAGAAACACATCAGCCAAAAGAAGTGAAGATATAGCAGAGTGGCCTTTGATACAGCGCGGAACCAGGCCGTTCGGCCCACCGAGTCCACACTGACCAGCGATCCAGGCACATTAGTACTATCCTACACACACTAGGGACAATTTACATTTATACAAAGCCAATTGACCCACAAACCAGTACGTCTTTGGAGTGTGGGAGGAAACCGAATATCTCGGAGAAGACCCACGCATGTCACGAGGTGAACGTACAAACTTCATACAGACAGCACCAGTTGTCCGGATCGATACCGAGTCTCTGGCGCTGCAAGCGCTGTAAGTCAGCAACTCTACCGCTGCGCCATCGTGCCGACCTAACTATTAGTCATAGAGCGTGGAAACAGTTCCTTTGGCCCAACTTGGCCACACCAGCCAACGTTTCCCATCAACACAAGTCCCACCTGTCTGTGTTTGGCCAAAATCTCTCCAAACCTGTCCTATCCACGTACACCGTGTTTCTTAAACATTGGGATAGTCCCTGCCTCAACTACCTCCTCCAGCAGCTTGTTCCTATACCCTTAGTGCAAAAAAGTTACCCCTCAGATTACCCCTCAGTAAATCATTTACCCCTCACCTTAAATCTGTGTCCTCTGGTCCTGGATTCACCCACTCTGAGCAAAAGACTCTTTGCATCTACCCGATTTACTTCTCTCATGACCTTATACACCCCGATAAGATCACTCCTCATCCTCCTGCACTCCAAGGAGTCCCAGCCTACTCAACCTTTCCATGCATCTCAGACCCTCGATTCCTGGCAACATCCTCATAAATCTTTTGTTGCCCTTTCTAGCTTGACAACATCTTTCCTGTAACATGATGCCCAGAACTGAACACAATACTCTAAATGCAGCTTCATCAATGGCATATAGCTGCAACATGACCTCCCAACTTCTGTACTCATGAAGGCCAATGTGCCAAAAGCCTTTTTGACCACCCGATCTGCCTGCGACTCCACCTTCAATGAACCGTGCACCTGCACTCCTGCATCCCTCTGCTCTATTTTTCTTAATTTTTTTTTAGGTTAAAAAATAAAAAAATGTTTTATTAGAAGTATTTTACATTACAGTAATCTGCAATAATGTAAGTTGATACAGTTCTTATACCACTTCTTATTTTAAACTTTAATAGGAAAAAAGGATAGAAAGAGTTAGTAAAGATAGTCAGTGAGTGAATGAAAGAGTGGTCCAGGAACACCCGTATGAACCTAAACCACAAGAAATAGTTAAAAAAGAAAAGAAAAAAAACAAAGGGCGGAAAAAGAAAAAAGAAAAAAGCAAATAAGATTGGACATTATGAGAGGGATGTACCTACTTCTTATCTTTACTCACCCCTCGCCAGGTCCTAAAACCATTTATTATCAACATTTTGTTGCACCCTATGTTTGTAATAAGTCGATATATGGAGACCAAATCTTTTGGAATTGGTCTTGTTTACCTGCTAGGAGGAATCTCATATCTTCTAGGTGTAACAATTCTGACATATTAGAAGTTCACATTTTTATTGTTGGCGGAGCATTTTTCCAAAATGCCAGTATCAGTTTTTTTGCCGTTATTAAGCCACAATTAAGAAAACTCCTTTGAAACGAAGTCAGCTCCAAACTTGCTTCTATTGTTCCAAAAATAATCAATTCTGCATTCGGTTTCAGTTATATTTTAAATAATTTAGTGAAAATTTCAAAAATGTCATACAACATGTTTTGAATTTTTATACAAGAAAGAAAAGAATGTGCTATAATTGATTCTTGGATTAGGCATTTATCACAGATAGCAGAGGTATTTGGGTAAAATTTACTTAATTTAGCTTTTGAATAGTATAATCTATGTAAAATTTTAAATTGAATCAGAGTATGTCTTATGTTAATCGAGCATTTATGCACATATAATAGGTGTTTATCCCAACTCTCTTTCAAGATTTTTATAGCTAGTTCCTGTTCCCATTCTCTTCTAATCCCATCCGATGATGGAATTTCTATGTTTAAAATGGAATTGTATAGGTATGATATTAAATTAGCTGATTCCGCTTTTATATTCATTATCCCATCTAATAGGTCAGGAGACATATTTTGATATTCTCGTGTATACTTTTTCAAATAGTCACGTATTTGAAAATATTTGAAATATTGATTACTATTCAGGTTGTATTTAAGTTGTAATTGGTGAAATGTTAAAAAAACTTCCATTATCATACATATCTCCAAACGTTTTAATTCCTACTCTTTCCCAATTTATAAAAGCTCTATCTATCATAGAAGGTTTAAACGAAGGGTTATTCATTATAGGTGAGAGAAGTGAGAGATTTCTTAATTTTAACGTTAATTTTATTTGTTTCCAAATTCTAATTGTACTATGAATAATTGGATTTTTACTATATATTGTATTCTTCATTTTTGTTAGTGAGAGAAGGATCGCTCCTATATTAAAAGGGGAACAGTCCTCTCTCTCCATTACTATCCACTCCACCTGCTGGGCCAAATTTTTGACATTTGTGGCCCAATAATAATATTAAAAAATTGGGGAGTGATAATCCACCAAATTCTTTAGGTTTACACAAATGTTTTCTTTGGATTCTGTGGAATTTATAGTCCCATATAAAGTTTGTAATATCAGCATCGAATTTTTTAAAAAAAATTGGGGTAATTATATCGGTATTGACTGGAATAGATATAAAATTTGTGGTAAAAAGATCATTTTTATAGCATTTATACGGCCTATAAGAGACATCGGGAGGGTTTTCCAGAATTTAATCAGTGTGTTTAATTTATTGAGTAAGGGCATATAGTTTGCATTAAATAGAGATTACCATTCACTGTGTAGATCCTGCCCAGGTTAGACTTCCCAAAATGCAACACCTCACATCGGTCTGTATTAAATTCCAGCAACCATTCCTCAGCCTGGCCAATCCATCAAGATCCCTCTGCAATTTTGCACAACCATCTTCAAAACCACCCACCTCTGTATTTATTTATTTATTTATTTATTTAATTCTTTATTTTGAACAGAATAAAAGAATAAAAAGCAAGTGTGAAACAGCATACAAAAAACAAAACAAGAATATTTATAGTGATAAACAATATCTATAAATAAATGAAATCGTATGTGTCTGAAAAGGAGCAGGAAGAAGCCAAAGCTTATTAATTCCCACCCCTTATTCAACTGCTTATAATTATCTTATACAAATTTAGCAGCTATATGTACACCAGCAGCTATATGTACACCAAATTATTTACATTTATACGCCAATCAAATATTTACAAAGCCATACAAAAAAAGAGAGAAAAAAAGAAAAAAGAAAAAATAGACAATAGGTGCAGGAGCAGGCCATTTGGCCCTTCGATCATGGCAGATCATCCACAATCAGTACCCCGTTCCTGCTTTCTCCCGAGATGGCAAAATTCCACAGACTCACAACACTCTGTGTGAAAAAGTATTTCCTCATCTCCGTTTTAAATGGCTTACTCCTTATTCTTAAACTGTGGCCCCTGGTTCAGGACTCCCCCAACATCGGGAACATGTTTTCTGCCTCTAGCGTGTCCTAACCATTAATAATCTTAAATGTTTCAATAAGATCCCCTCATCCTTCTAAATTCCAGAGTGTACAAGCCTAGCGGTGCTGTTCTCTCAACATATGACAGTCCTGCCATCCCAGGAATTAACCTTGTGAACCTGGGCTGCACTCCCTCAATGGCAAGAATGTCCTTCCTCAAATTTGGAGACCAAAACTGCACACAATACTCCAGGTGTGGTCTCACTAGGGCCCTATACAACTGCAGAAGGACCTATTTGCTCCTATTCTCAACTCCTCTTATTATGAAGGCCAAAGCAAAGATACTAGTATCTTTGGGCCAAAGTGCCATTTGCTTTCTTCACTGTCTGCTGTACCTGCATGCTTACTTTCAGATCATCTGCAAACTTGCTAATCTTTCCGTATATGTTCTCATACCCTCAAAGTTCGCCTTACCCCAATTTATCATTTGAGCTCTGCGGGGAGGGATATCCATAACTATCTTAAACCTAATCATATAGTGGTCTCTGGCCCCAAAAAGCACCAGAGAGCCTCGAGGGACCATTTGAAAAGGCTATTCTGGGGAGGCTGCTTTGTGAGGACTAAGTGTTTGAGGCTTTGACGAGGAAGTTTGCAGTGACCTCCAAGTGACAAGGGAACGAAGGAGCTGCTGTTTTGATCAGGGCCACCTTCACTGTAGTTCTTGGAGGGGTTACCCATAAGGGAGTATCCAGCAAGTCAGAATGGGTAGAACTTAGAAAGAGAATAATCACTCTGCTGGGACTATATTTTGGACTGCAGATTCAATGTGAATTAGAGGATACTTTGTGTGGGAGATTGCAGGTAGATGTAATAATGGTGTGGTACTCGTGGGAGTTCTCATCTTGCCATATATTTACTGATCACTGATTGCGTAACCGGTTTGGACAGGGTGAAATTTGTTAAACACGTTCGTGAAAACTTCCTTAATCAATGTAAAGAGAGTGTGCGGGGACGATGTAGGGCAGGCGACTAAACTGTCAGTGAAGGAGTACTTTGGGAGTAGTGACTATTAATCTATTGTTTGTAATGTACTTATGTAGACAGATAGGACTGGTCTACAGATTAACTTCCTAAACTGGGACAAATCGATTTTGGAGATATTAGGCTCTTGTACCATTTGATTGGGAGAGTTTATTTGTTGGTAATGGGATGCTGGCAGGAGGGCGTCGTAAGAGCACTGGGGCAGATTGTTCTTGGTAGGGTGAAGGGCAAGGTTGACAACGTTTGGAAAAGCTGGTTAATGACAGATGTTGAGACTAATCAGGGAAAAATACAGAACAATTGTAAGAGTTGCCGGGGCAAAGAGGGAGAGCAACAACCGCATTTGAAAGATACCTTGTAGGCAAAGTAATCAAAAGGGATCCCGCAGGTATATAAAAAATAAAAGAGTGGCGCAGGAGAGAATAGAACTGTTAAACAGCAGTGAGTTTATGACTGTTGGCAGATGAATTTCACTCCTGGGATAAATAAAGTTATATTGTATCGTAAGAACGAGCCAGGAAACTCCAAGCTGGCGAGCTTAACGTCAGCGTTGGGAGTCTTAAGGACAGAATCTAGATGCATTTGGATAGGCACAGATTTGCAGCAGGGTTTTCTGCACAGATTGACAGCAGGGTTTTCTGCATGAGAAATCGTGTATTGCAAATAGAATTGGGATTTCCGAAGAAGTCACCAAGGCAAGTGATAAAGTCTGGGCCGAGGATGTTGAATAAGACCTTTGACATGGGCCTGCATGGAGGATTAGGGTGGATGGTTAAATCACATGGAATGAAAGGCAAGGTAGCCAATCGTATTCAAACATGAATTGAAGACAGGGGTGAACGGGTAGTTGTGAAGACTTGTTTTTCTGTTCAGAGGCCAGTAGCCTGTGTAGGAACGAACTGCAGATGCTGGCTTAAACCAAAGATAAACACGAAAAGCTGGACAGGCAGCATCTCTGCTGACATTTCGGGTCGAGACCCTTCTTCAGACTGAGAGTCAGCGGAAATGGAAACGATGAGATATCGACAATGATGTAGAGAGATATAGAACAGTGAATGAAAGATATGCTAAAAAGTAACAATGATAAAGGAAACAGGCCATTGTTAGTTGTTTGTTGGGTGTGAACGAGAAGCTGGTGTGACTTGGGTGGGGAAGGAATGTAGATAGATGGAATGGAGAGGTTACTTGAAGGTAGAGAAATCAATATTCATACCACTCGGTTATAAGCTGCCCACATGAAATATGAGATGCTGTTCCACCATTGGCTCGCTGAGATACTCCAGCTTTGTGTCTTTCAGTTGCCAGTGGAGTCCCGCAGGACTAGATACTGGATGCACAGTTGTTTGTTGTTGACATATACAATGTAGATGACAAGATAGTTACAAATGTCAGCAAGTTTGCAGATGACACATACATTGCGGTATAATGGACTGCGAGTGAGGCAATTTTAGTGCATCGCAAGTTCTCTATCAGCTTGGTAGATAGGCCAAGTAATGGCAAATGGTTCCCCTGACAATTGTGAGGTGTCGCATTTTGTATGTCAAACCAGAGCAGGATTTATACAGTAAATGGCCGAACCCTTGCAGAGCATCGAAGGGCAGAGTGATTTGGGAGTTGAGGTGCATGGCTCCCTGAATGTAGCAAATCAAATGGACCGGGTGACAAAGATGTCGCTTGGAATGCTTCTCTTAATTTGGAAGGGTATTGTGAGAAAGGTTGGGATATCATGATACAACTGTACATGTCGTCGCTCAGACTACACCCGAAACAGTTCTGGTCTTCCAGCTGTAGGATGGAATGGAAATGAATGCATTATTTTCACATGTGACAAGTCACAGTGAAATTCTTTCCTTGCAAACCCAAGGGATGCAAATCGTCACCCATAGACGGCACTTACAAAGTTACAGGACAAGGCAGACTGGTTCAGGGCTTAAGATCTATCAATGGTTCTAGTGGAACCACTCCTTGCCTTGATGCCGAACCCAGCTCATATTCTAGCCGTGATTCCAGCAAAGCCGAAGATTTTTTCAAATGTAGATTTGCAGCGTGCCTTCTTTTCTTTAGCTTTGCACAAAAACAGCCAATACCTCTTCGCATTCACTTATAAAGGACAGCAATATACGTGGACAAGGCTACCACAGGGATTTGTGAATTAAGCCCAGGCAGCTTTCGAAAACTTAAAGAAATCTCTACTACAAGTTCCAGCACTGGGAAGGCCACTCTCCTCCTCAGGAACAAGAATATCCCACCAGCAATTAGTGTCCGATTTGCTGCATTTGCTGCAAGCTTTGCTGTTACCCAAACAAATCTCAGTAATAAAATGTAGTGCTCATACAGGGGGCCAGACCCCAGTAGATATACAAAATTGTTGTGCTGATCGAGAAGCTATGGAGGTGTCCTGGGAAAGAAGGGTGGTGGTGCCCAAAATGATGAGGCAGATTAAAAGAAAATGTAAAGACAGGTCTCCCTTGGAAAAGCCAATGCCAACCATCCAGGAAATTATTGAGTTGCAGGAGGACGCTCTTGAAGTAGATGTTGAACTGTGGCAGTAACTCGGTTGCGGAATTGGTTGTATGTCGGGATTGTGGGTTACCCC
The DNA here is from genome assembly GCA_038087875.1 of Malacoraja senta. Lineage (NCBI taxonomy): Eukaryota > Metazoa > Chordata > Chondrichthyes > Rajiformes > Rajidae > Malacoraja > Malacoraja senta. The sequence goes on from JAXLNO010005841.1 coordinate 2,108,959, forward strand.
AGCAGGGCAAACTTGTGTGACTGATGAACTAACTATGTGGGTGATAGAATGTGTGCATTTTTCAAATCATTACGGTGCCAGAGCAACAGGTGACATATTATTGGCTACTTGGTGGCATGCAAAATTGCAGACCTTAGCTCAAAAGTAGTGGTTGCTTAATTTGTCAACAGTATAATCCAGGGAAGGGCAAACCCTACGGAAGTGGGAAAGTACCTTGAAGAGGAAGAGTACCTTCAAGTGGAATAGTACCTTCAAGTGGAATAGAACCCTTTGGGGGAATAGTACTTTCAAGAGGAATAATACTTTCAAAAGGAAAAGTACCTTCAAGTGGAAAGATTCCTATACCCATAGGAGGTCCTTTTGAGATCCTCCAGATGGACTACAATGGGTTAGAGAGATGACAAGGATACAAGTCTGTACTGATAATTGTGGATATATTTAACAGGTGGATCAAAGCATACCCAACGGTGGATAACAAAGCCTCAACAGTGGTTAAGATATTAATGCGAGAAATCATCCCTAGATATGGTATTCTGATTCGGTTAAGTTCTGATAATGGTCCTCATTTCATTGGGAAAATTAACAAAGAATGTTGTGATCAGAGGGGCATCCAGCAACTGTTACTGTGCCTATAGACCACAAGCATCTGGACTTGTGGAACATAGAAACATAGAAAATAGGTGCAGGAGGAGGCCACTCGGACCTTCGAGCCAGCACTGCCATTCATTGTGATCATGGCTGATCGTCCCCTATCAATAACCCGTGCCTGCCTTCTCCCCATATCCCTTGACTCCACTAGCCCGTAGAGCTCTATCTAACTCTCTCTTAAATCCATCCAGTGACTTGGCCTCCACTGCCCTCTGTGGCAGGGAATTCCATAAATTCACAACTCTCTGGGTGAAAAAGTTTTTTCTCACTTCAGTCTTAAATGACCTCCCCTTTATTCTAAGACTGCGGCCCCTGGTTCTGGACTCATCCAACATTGGGAACATTTTTCCTGCATCTAGCTTGTCCAGTCCTTTTATAATTTTATATGTTTCTATAAGATCCCCCCTCAACCTTCTAAACTCCAGTGAATACAAGCCCAGTCTTTTCAATCTTTCTTCATATGACAGTCCCGTCATCCCAGGGATCAATCTCGTGAACCTACGCTGCACTGCCTCAATCACAAGGATGTCCTTCCTCAAATTAGGAGACCAAAACTGTACACAATACTCCAGATGTGGTCTCACCAGAGCCCTATACAACTGCAGAAGAACCTCGTTACTCCTATACTGAAATCCTCTTGTTATGAAGGCCAACATTCCATCAGCTTTCTTCACTGCCTGCTGTACCTGCACACCAACTTTCAGTGACCGGTGTACAAGGACACCCAGGTCTCGCTGTACCTCCCCCTTACCTAACCTAACCCCAATGAGATAATAATCTGCCCCCTTGAACGAGCTAAATGAAAATTAAATTGGCTAAATTGAGAGCTTAGACAGGAGCTGATTGGGTTAAATTGTTCCCTGTTGCACTGTTTCAAATGTATATTACACCAGCAGGAGAAAAAAGATTGAGTCCAGCAGAACTTGTGTATGGTCGTCCCCTTAGAACCCCTGGAACCAAAGTACCCCAAGGGTTGTTAATTTCCATCAGATGACAATGGAGATGACTGATTATATTTTATCCCTGACCAGAGTAATGAAGGATCTGCACTCGAGAGTAAAAGCAGCATATGTCGAATCACCACCTTTGGCTACTCCATCTAAAGTTGGACATGTTGATTTTGCAATGGTAAAAAATTTAGTAAGAAAGGGTGTGGATGCTAGGTGGGAAGGGCCGTATCAACTTCTTCTGACAACCCCAACTGCTGTAAAGGTGGAAGGGAATAATGCTTGGGTCCACCTTCACCATTGTAAAATTGTTAGTAGTAGGACTTAAGCTGTTAACCTCTTGTTTTGAGAAATATTTTACTACAGGTACTCTGGATCGCTGGTCAGGAAGAAAGCAGGCCGACGTGGTGGCTCAAGAGGATCCATGCCCATGAAAACTCGGGATGTGGAGACTCGTTAGTCAGAATTCTTCGAATCTATGCCCATGTAAAGTCGGGAAGTGACAGAATTTTGACACAACTACATCACCATCACTGCCAAACTGTATAATATGAACCGTTATCCTTTCACCCTGATTGTAAAGATCATATACTAGAATCCTTCATGGAAGAAAGTAGTTATTATCTATATTACTAAAAGTCTGATCTTGACAGCTTTTGGCTCGCTGTGGTGTGATTTCCGAGAGAACGCCGCCACATACGGCCGTCATTTTTGGCCACCTCGCTCAGAGCCACCTTCCGCCTTCCTGGACCAGAGGTTTTTCCCATCGATGAAAAATCAGAGAGATATTAATGTTTTTTAATAATTTGCCATTCTCTCTGCTGCCCCTGCTGGCGGGAGGGGGAGGGACTATAAAACCAGGAAGTGGTGTGCCTCACTCAGTCTCTGCAAGATGGAGGAAGCCAAAGGGTCACGTCTCTCTGAGCTCTGAATAACACTGCACACATGTCTACTCAACTGTGAGTGCCCTTAATGTGGTTTCAAAATGAAAATATGGTTGGTTTGAAGTAAAAAGGCACAGCCTGCAAATGGTGGTTTGGGTGCTTTGGCTTGCAGTTGAAAGGCACCACTGCAAAGGGTGGTTTGGGTACTTTGGCTTGAAGTTAAAAGGCACCACTGCAAAGGGTGGTTTGGGTGCTTTGGCTTGAAGTTGAAAGGCACCACTGCAAATGGTGGTTTGAGTGCTTTGGCTTGAAGTTAAAAGGCACCACTGCAAATGGTGGTTTGGGTGCTTTGGCTTAAAGTTAAAAGGCACTACTGCAAATGGTGGTTTGGGTGCTTTGGGTAACTTCCTGTTTGCACTGTATATTGATTTTAGATAAAACGCTACCACTTACGGCTGTGATTTTTGGCCATCTTACTCAGCCCCCCTCTGCTCAGCAGGTGCAGAGGATTCTTCCCATCAATGAAAAATAAAACTGTGTTATTAGTGTTTAAAAAATGTTGAGAATCTCTCTCCTGTCAATCACGCCATGAATGCCACACCTTTTCCGGTGGGAGGGGGAAGGGTTATAAAACCCGGAAGTGTGGGTGTGGATCAGTCTCTGCATGATGGGGGAGGGAGAGGTCACGACTCTGTCAGAGCTGTGAATCAACTGAACACACTGAATGTCTACTGAACTGTGAGTTTGGTGTTCTGTGTGGTTTTATGGTGGATTCACCCTACTTGAAATGGTATGAAACTGCATTTGAATGTGGTGGCCTTGCACCCTGCATGAAATGGTATGAAACTGCATTTGAATGTGGTGGAGTTGCACCATGCATGAAATGGTATGAAGCTGCATTTGAATTTGGTGGCCTTGCACCCTGCTTGAAAAGGAATGAAACTGCACTTGAATTTGGTGGCCTTGCACCCTGCTTGAAGTGGAATGAAACTGCACTTGAATTTGGCGGTCTTGCACCCTGCTTGAAGTGGTATGAGACTGCACTGAATTTGGTGGCCTTGCATCCTGCTGAAAGTGGTATGAAACTGCACTTGAATTCGGTGGCCTTGCAACCTGCTTGAAATGGAATTTCAAGGAATGGCCATGAGTCAACTGCCAGCCCACCAGCCGTGAGTGAGCTGCCAGCACATCAGGCTTGAGGGACTGAGCTGCCACCCCAAGAACCCATACCAGCACTCCAGAAAGCCCCCCCCCCCCCCCCCCCCCCCACTGGCCACCAATATTGGAATTGGTGGAGAGGTGGAATATTGCGTCGGGGGACCAGCTCTCCCGTGTGAACATGGGACCCAACGGGTCCCACTTAGTCTAGTAAAATAATAAAAGGGGGGAATGTAGATATCAGAAATGTGGGTGCTTTGGGACAGAAGCATTTTTCTGTGAAAAGAACTGCTGGTGACCCAATTTTGCAAGATGTTGAGCTAGGCTCTGTCATGTCTAGAGTTTTGCAAGATTTGCAGGAGGTTTCTGTAGATGTAACTATTTTGTTGACACTCTGTTTGGGGTGTATATTTAAGAAAGAACTGCAGATGTTGGAAAAATCAAAGTAAGACAAAAATGCTGGAGAAACTCAGCGGGTGAGGCAGCATCTATGGAGTGAAGGAATAGGTGACATTTCGGGTCTAGACCCTTCTTCAGACTGATGTGGAGGGGGGGGGGCGGGAAGAAGAAAGGAAGAGGCGGAGAAGGTAGACTGTGGGAGATCTGGGGAGTGCGAGGGAATGAGGGAGTAAGCAAGGACTACCTGAAATTGGAGGTCAATGTTCATACCGCTGGGGTGTAAACTGCCCAAGCAAAATATGAGATGCTGTTCCTCCAATTTGCGATGGGACTCACACTGGCCATGGAGGAGGCCCAGGACAGAAAGGACAGATTCGGAATGGGAGGGGGAGTTGGAGTGCTGGGCTACCGGGAGATCAGGTTGGTTAGTGCAAACCGAGCGGAGGTGTTGGGCGAAGCGATCGCCAAGCCTACGCTTGGTCTCACCGATGTAGAGCAGCTGACACCTAGAGCAGTGGATGCAATAGATGAGGTTGGAGGAGGTGCAGGTGAACCTCTGCCTCACCTGGAAAGACTGCTTGGGTCCTATGATGGAGTCAAGGGGGGAGGTAAAGCGACAAGTGTAGCATTTTCTGTGGTTGCAAGGGAAAGTGCCAGGAGAGGGGGTGGTTTGGGTGCGAAGGGACGAAATGACCAGGGAGTTGCGGAGGGAGCGGTCTCTGCGGAAAGCCGAAAGGGGAGGAGATGGGAAGATGTGGCCAGTGATGGGATCCCGTTGGAGGTGGCAAAAATGTCGGATGATTATCTGTTGCATGTGACGGCTAGTGGGGTGGAAGGTGAGGACAAGGGGGACTGTCGTTTTTATGAGTGGGGGGGATGGGGAATGAGAGCGCAGTTACGGGATATAGAGGAGACCCTGGTGAGAGCCTCATCTATAGTCGAAGAGGGGAACCCCTGTTCCCTAATGAATGAGGATATCTCCGATGCCCTGGTTTGAAACACCTCATCCTGGGTGCAGTTGTGGTGTAGACGGAGGAATTGGGAGTAGGGGATAGAGTCCTTACAGGAAGCAGGGTGGGAAGAAGTGTAATCCAGATAGCCATGGGAGTGAGTGGGTTTGTAGTAGACGTTGGTCAGTAGTCTGTTACCTGCGATGGAGATAGTGAGGTCTAGAAATGGAAGGGAGATGTCGGAAATGGTCCAGGTGAATTTGAGTGCCGGATGGAAGTTAAGTCAAGTCAACTTTATTTGTCACATACACATACAAGTGAAATGAAAGTGGCAATGCCTGCAGATTGTGGTGAAATTAAGTCAGTGAATTCTGCATGGGTGCAGGAGGTAGCACCAATGGAGTCGTCAATGTAGCGGCGGTAGAGTTCGGGGATAGGGCCACGATTCAACGTACCCAACAAAGAGGCAGGCATAGCTCGGGCCCATGCACGTGCCCATAGCTACGCCTTGGATTTGGAGGAAATGGGAGAAGTCAAAGGAAATGTTGTTGAGGGTAAGGACCAACTCCTCTAGGCGGGGATAGACGGGGATTGATTGGTTCTGCGGTCGAGGAAGAAACGGAGGGCTTTAAGACCCTCCTGATGGGGAATGGAGGTGTAGAGTGACTGGACATGGTGAAGATGAGGGAATGGGGGCCTGCAAAACAGAAGTCATGGAAGTGACGAAGAGCATGTGAGGTGATTGGACATAGGTAGGGAGGGATATGACCGGGGGGGGGGAGATAAGATGGAGTCGAGGTATGTGGAAATAAGTTCAGTGGGATAAGAACAAGCAGAAACAATGGGTCTGCCAGGACAGTCAGGTTTGTGGATTTGGGGGAGCAGGTAAAATCAGGCCGTGCGGGGCTGGGGAACGATGAGGTTGTTGGCTTGGGAAGGCAGGGAGCCGGAAGTGATGAAACCCGTGATGGTGTTTGAGATAATGGCCTGGTGCTTGTCTGTCGGGTCATGGTCCAAGGATAAGTAGGAGGATGTGTCTGAGAGTTGGCGCCTGGCCTCAGACTTGTAAAGATCAGCACACCAGACTACCACAGCACCAACCTTGTCGGCAGGTTTGATCACCCAGTCTGGGTTGTTGCAGAGTGAGTGGAGGGCTGTACGTTCAGGGGGGGAGAAGTTAGAGTGAGAAAGGGGAGTGGAGAAGTTGAGGTGGTTGATGAACCACCGGCAGTTTAAAATTAAAAGGTCTAAAACAGGTAGATGGCCATGAGAGGGAGTCCAAGAGGAGGGGGTCCGTTGGAGACGGGAAAAGGGGTCATCACTAGGAGGTGAGGGCTCCTTCCCATGGAAAAATGCTTGAGTACGGAGGCGACGGAAGAAGATCTCCACATTGTGGCGGACGCAGAACATATTGTGGTGGGGACGGAGGGGAACAAAGGTGAGCCTCTGTTGAGGCAGACCGTTCGGTATCAGAGAGGGATGGTAAACACACGGCAATGATGGGGGTTGGGGCCGGTGGAAGGCAAGTGAGTGGACAGAGGCCGAGGCGATGTCTGGTAGGGAGGTCAGAAAAGAGGGGGTATAAGGACTCTAGTGTGGGTGGGGAGGAGCTGGGGTAACATGGTTTGTTAATTTCCTTTAAGCCAAACAAGCCTACAGTTGAGTCAACAGCTAAACCTGTTACTGCTGGATGATCAGGCAGGATCCGTAAACCAGTAGTCAGGTTAGGTTTGTAAGTTAAATAACTCACTGCACAAATAAAACAAAAATGTGTAGATATGTAAAATATATACTGGTTTAAATCAAGTATCACAATAACATAATTGTAACTGAGTACTTAGATTTAATAAAAAAAAGTAGTGTCATATATTTGTACATATTCATGTATATGTTAATAAGTTGGTGTTCAATATAAGCAGGGAATGCTGGGTAATAAATCTCTCTCTCGTGATCCAGGCAACCAGTGTGTAAGTCTTGTTCTTCATTCTGCCGTCCTGAACATAACAACGGGTTACACATTAACTGGAGGGGGACCAACATTCTGGCAGGCAGGTTTGCTAGTGCTACACGGGTGGGCTTAAACTAAATAGCAGGGGGGGGGGAGGGGGAGAGGTTGACAAATTGGGAGTATAAGGATGGAGTTAAAGGGGAAAAGCGTAGAGGAAAAGTTACAAACGACACACGAATTAATGGGACGGAAAGTTCAAGGGATAAGAGAGTAAGGTCAGGTGAAATAGGAACCGGTGTGAGAGGGGAGGTGAATGCCGAATTAAAAGTGTTATATATGAATGCAAAGACCAAGAAATAAAGTGGATGAGCTTGAGACTCAGTTAGAAATTGGTAAGTATAATGTTGTGGGAATTACACAAGAGGGTCAGAGCTGGGAACTGAATATTCAGGAGTATACATCCTATTGAAAAGACAGATAGGCGAGCAGAGAGGGTGGGGAGAGCTCTGTTGGTAAGGAATGAAATTCAGTCCCTTGTGAGGGGCGACATAGAATCAGAAGATGGAGAGTGATTGTGGATAGAACTGAGAAATTGTAAGGGTGAAAAGACCCTAATGGGAGTTATATACAGACCTCCAAACAGTAGCCTGGGTATAGGGTGCAATTTGCATCAGGAGTTAAAATTGGCATGTAAAAAAAGCAATGTGGTATGGGAGATTTCAACATGCAGGTAGACTGGGAAAATCAGGTTCGTACTGGACCCCAAGAAAGGTAATTTGGAGAGTGCCTCCGAGATGGATTCTAAGAGCCTACCAGGGAGAAGGCAATTCTGGATTTAGTGTTGTGTAATAAACCGGATTTGACAAGGGAACACAAGGTAAAGGAACTCAAGGTAAAGGAACCATGAGGAGGTAGTGACCATATGTTTTAATCTGCAATTTGAGAGGGGGGAGGTAAAATTGGAAGTGTCAGTATTGCAGTTGAACAAAGGGGACTATGGAGGCATGAGGGAGGAGTTGGCCAAAGTTGACTGGATAAGGACCCGAGCAGGGATGATGGTGGAACAGCAATGGCAGGTATTTCAGGGAATAATCCAGAAGATACAGGATCATTTCATTCCAAAGAGGAAGAAAGATTCTGAAGGGAGTAAGAGGCGACCGTGGCTGACAAGGGAAGTCAAGGACAGTAAAGAAATAAAAGAGAAGACGATTAACATAGCAAAGATGAGCAGGAAGCCAGAGGATTGCAAAACCTTTAAAGATAACAGAAGGTAACTAAAAAGGCAAAACGGGGAGAAAAGATGAAGTACAAAGGTAAGCTAGCCAAGAATACAAAGGAGAATAGTAAAACTTCTTTAGGTATGTGAAGAGGAAAAAAATAGTTAAGACAAATGTGGGTCCCTTGAAGACAGAAACAATGAATTTATTATGGAGAACAAGGAAATGGTAGACGAGTTGAACAGGTACTTTGGTTCTATCTGCACTAAGGAAGACACAAACAATCTCCCAAATCTCCCAGGGGACAGAGGACCTAGGGTGATGGAGGAACTGAAGGAAATTCACATTAGTCAGGAAATGGTGATGGGTAGACTGATGGGACTGAAGGCTGATAAATCCCCAGGGCCTGATGGTCTGCATCCCAGGGTACTCAAGGTGGCTCTAGAAATCAGTGGACCCATTGGTGATCATTTTCTTTGAGGATGTAACAAGTAAAATGGAATAGGGAGAGCCAGTGGATGTAATGTACCTGGACTTTCAGAAAGCCTTTGATAAGGTCCCACACGGGAGATTAGTGGACAAAATTAGAACACATGGTATAGGCGGTAGGGTATTGACATGGATAGAAAATTGGTTGGCAGACAGGAAACAAAGAGGATGGATTAACGTGTCCCTTTCCGAATGGCAGGCAGTGACTAGTGGAGTGCCGCAAGGCTCGGTGTTGGGACCGCAGCTATACATTAATGATGTAGATGAAGGAATTAAAAGTAGCATTAGCAAATTTGCAGATGACACTGTTGATTCCGGTTCTTGCACCCCTCAGTCTGGTTCAGCAAAACACTGATTTGAAAACATTACTGAGGTCTAATTCCTTTATTTTCCACAGGACCTGATTCCTCTTTTCGTCGTTTGACCTCTTTCAAACTCTCACGATGACGAACAAGAAGCAAGTAAGTAACAAAGAACCAGTCACACATTTATACAGAATACAGAAGGCAGTAACTTTCTAATCAGCAGTAACTTTCTTAGCCCAATCACAAGCTGTAAATCGCATGGTTTCAAAGAAATAAATCACATGGTTTCCGAGAAATGGATCACATGGTTTCCACGAAAACAGACACTATCACCAGTAAAGCGAAGCTTCACTTTGTCATATCATTACCAGCAAAGTAAAACTTAAGTCTTCCAGTCCCAGTGTATCCCCACTCCTGTATATTCTCAACATAAAGCTGGGTGGCAGCTTGAACAGTGAAGAGGATGCTATGAGGATGCAAGGTCACTTCGACACGCTGGGTGAGTGGGCAGGTGCATGGCAGATGCAGTTTAATGTAAATAAATGTGACATAATCTACTTTGATGGCAAGAACAGGAAGGCAGATTATTATCTGACTGGTGTCAGGTTAGGAAAAGGGGAAATACACCGAGACCTGGGTGTCCTTGGACATCATTCACTGAAAGTAAGCATGCAGGTACAGAAGGCAGTGAAGAAGGCAAATGGCATGTTGGCCTTCATAACAAGAGGAGTTGAGTATAGGAGCACATAGGTCCTTCTGCAGTTGTACAGGGCCCAGGTGAGAGCACACCTGGAGTATGGTGCAGTTTTCGTCTCCTAATTTGACGAAGAACATTCTTGTTATTGAGGGAGTGCAGCATAGGTTCACGAGGTTAATTCCCGGGATGGCGGGAATGTCATATGATGAAAGAATGGAGCAATTAAGCTTACATTCACTGGAATTTGGAAGGATGAGAGGGCATCTTATGAAAACAAAAAATATGAAGGGATTGGCAACGCTAGATGCAGGCAACATGTTCCCGATGTTGGAGTCCTGAACCAGGGGCCACAGTTTAAGAATAAGGGGTAGGTCATTTAGAACTGAGATGAGGAAAAACTTTTACACCCAGAGGGCTGAGATATTGTGGAATTCTCTGCCTCAGAAGGCAGTGGAGGCCGATTTACTAGATGCATTAAAAAGAGAGTTATATAAAGCTCTTAGGGCTAGTGGAATCAAGGGATATGGGGAGAAGGCAGGAACGGGGTAATGATTGTGAATGGCGGTGCTTGCTCAAAGGGCAGAATGGCCTACTCCTTCACCTATTGTCTATGTATCTATGTATTGTCCGCATTCTGTAGCCGTCAGTTCAAACAGGGTCAATGAAATCCACCTCTGAATGCTTGACACATACCAATATAAAGTTACAAATATACCTGTGTCCATTTTTATTCTTGAGACTGCCAGGCCATCCTTCTGTTTGTTGCGTATCCCTCTTTGTGTTGCACGATCACAGGCCCTGAAGTTCTGCAGAAATGACAGAAATAATTGGTAAACATAAGCCGAGTGATTTTATGGCAGAAAAAGCAGATGGTATTGCAGATAGTCGGGCAGGAGGGCAGAGGAATGGTCGACGGAATTTAATACAGAGAAATGTGAGATGCTGCATTTTGCGAATTCGAATCTGGGCTGATACTATACAGTGAATGAGCAGAGCAGACCGGCAGCTCGTCCCATATACCCTGCTTTATTGATCAAGGATAAAGTCACGGCAGCAGTCCAAGATAACCAGTTGCAGTTGGTTCGTCCAGTGAGGCCGAGAAATGGAAAGAGGATGATCACCATGTGGGGAGTGTGCAACGAGCCCCCAATTAGTCAACGGGAATTAGAGGACCAAATATGCCAGGGGATTGAACGCAGCTGACTAATAACATTGTCATAATGGGGGATTAGCACCCCCTCGCCCCCTCCCACGCATCACAGCAGCTGAGCACACTAAACCTCTTCACACACGAGACTTGCAACACCATTCCGATGAAGCTTTATGCACGCTATCTTTACTGAAGTCAGGAGACCAGTTTACCCAGTACATCAGGTGCAGCCACACAAAAACCCCATGATAATTGTAGAAAAACATATTTACTCTTGTACCCAGGCTGTCTCATTAGAGGCCCGCACAGCTGACTTCCCACCACAACCTACCGGCATTCACACAACACGGCATTCCTGCTTTACTATCTTGTGGATCATACCCGCCTGAACCCTCCCAACACTCCTGAACCCTCTCATTCCCCTCCCCACCACGCCCGAACCCTCTCAGCACTCTCCCCTCCCTCCTGAAACCTCACTCTCCAGAATCCTCACCACCCTCACCCTCCTGAACCCTCTCAGCACTCTCCCCACAACCTGAATGCTCTCAGCATCCTCCCCACCCAGCATTCCCAACCCCTGAACCCTCCCCACACCCCGAATTCTCAGCACCCTAACCAACCTCCTGTACCCTCTCAGCACCTTCCCTATCATCCTGAACCCTCTCCCCACCCCGAGCCCTCTCATCACCTTCTTAGCACCTTCTCACATCCTGAACCATCCTAGCACCTTCTGATCCCTCTCATCATCCTCCCCACATCCCCTGAACCCTCTTACCATCCTCCCTATCATCACACCCCCTGAACCCTCGCCCCCACGCTCCTGAACCCTCGCCCCACCCCCCATAACCCTCTCCCCACCCCATAACCCTCTCCCCACCCTCCTGAAACCCCTCTCCACACAATCCCTTCAGCACCCTCCCCACACCGACTCCACCCTCCAGATCCTTCATCACCCATCATTCCCCATCCCCGAATCCACTCAGCACCCCCCTGCACCCTCTCCCCATCCCCTGAACCCACTCACACCCCCCCGAACCCTCTCCCCACTCCCCTGCACCCTCTCACCACACTTTCCCCACCTCCCGATCCCTCTCACCACCCCCTGCACCATCTCCACCCCCGCTGATCCCCCTCTCAACATCCTGAATCCTCAATACGCCCTCCTAAATTCCCTCCACACTCCTGAACCTTCATCCCCCTCCACCCTCATGAACCGCCTAAATCCATTCCACCCTCCTGAACCTTCTCCCCACCCGCCTGAACCTTCATCCCCTCCAACCTCCTAAACCTTCATCCCCTCCAACCTCCTAAACCTTCATCCCCATGTCCGCACCGTAATCGAGAAACTCGGTTCCTCACCGGGCAGAGATTAGTAAACCTCCATTAGGCTTTAGGTTTTCTCCGAGACCTTCGGTTTCCTCCCACACTCCAAAGACAAACTCGACCATTCTACCAACTGCAAAGTGTGTAGGTTAATTGGCTTGATAAATGTAAAAATTGTCCAGCATAAATTGTCCTTCTTCCAGTATAGTCCCTGGTGGAAGCGATGACCACAAGGCACTGCCGTCCATCTTTGCCACCGTCCACGTCGGGGAGCGGCTGTTGGCGACGGCGCACTGGAGGACCCGCCCTCGCGGCTGCCTCCGCCATTGGTTTGTGCCGCCGACTGACATTCTCCGCACCCAATGGCAAAGAACGGGCCCCCTATGTCCCGCCCCTTCACGAACGTCATGGGGCGGGTCCAGCCTCGACCGATGATTACCATCCCTGACTGACATTAACCGCAACCAATGGTAAAGAGAACCCGCCCCCTTCCACACGTCACAGGAGGGTCAGCCTCCGCCATTGGGTAGACGCCCGCCGATCGGCATTCCGTCTGACCAATGGAAGCGTTGCTGGAGGCTTACGTAAGTTGGCAGGCGCCAGGTCCCGTCCCCTCCAGCGGCCCCAGAGGACCGCCCCCCGCCATTGGGTGATCGGCATCTCTGGAGAGAAAGAATGGGTGACGTCTTGAGCCTTCTTCAGATTGAAAGTCACAGGAAAGGGAAACGAGAGATGAATTAAAGACGGTAGACAAAAAGTGCTGGAGTAACTCAGCGGGACAGGCAGCATCTCTGGACAGAAGGAATGAGTGACTTTGTGGGTCGAGACCCTTCTTCACAATAAGAGAGTTCGGTATTTCGACTGGGCATGACCAGGTCAAAGGTCATTATGTATAGACAGCCTTGGAAGGTAGTGAACCCTTCATTTCTTCTGTTTTTGCCAGCTTTGATTCTTCTACGTAAGAATATATTGCTTTCAAACTATGAAATAGTTGTATTTATTGTTCCTTTGTTACAATTATTTGGCGAAGCTTATATTGTCATTCTTATTGGTGAGTGAGCGAGATCGTGCTAGTCCATGGTCGGTTTCGGGCCCTGGTCTTTTGAGTTGCTGTTTGGGCCATCGCCATCACCATCCCCTAGTCCCTGTCCGGGGGTGGCTGGAGGTGTTGGGCTGGGCCGGGCTTGCAGCCCGCGCAGGAAGGAGGCCAAGTTGCTGCAGCGCCTTATGTGTATCCCAGGGCCTATCCAGGGCCAGTCGGGGAGCGGTGCTGTTGGTTGGCCCAGCAGGAGTTGATCTGGGGTTGCCGCTTCTTCTCCGCACTGGCTGTGACCGACGACACCAGTGGCCCCAGGCCCACAACTCCAGCCCAACACCGCTCCCCGACAGGCCAGGAACTGCCAGCCAACCCCCCCCCCCCCCCCGGCACCAGCGAAAGCTGAGCACCAGCCATCAACGGGGATACACACAAAGCGCTGCAGCAACTCAGCCTCCTGCCCACACCAGCTGCAAGCCCGTCCCAACACCTCTGGCTGCCCCTGGTCAGGGATGAGGGGGATGGGGACAGGGACTGGACACCCGGGAGGGGACGGGGGATGGCCCCAACAGCAAGTCAACAAACCCTGGCCCAACACTGACCACAGACAAGCACGATCTCGCTCACTCACCAAAGCATAAAGCAATAAAAATGACAAAATAATCTTAGCTTTTACACAGGAACAATAAATACAACTATTTCATAGTTTGAAAGCAGTATTTTCTTACCTAGAAGAATCAAAGCTGGAAAAAATAGAAGAAATGAAGGTCCACTGCTCCACTACTTTCCAGAGCTGTTTATGCAAAGTGACCTTTGACCTGGGCATGCGCAGTCGTAATACCAAACTCGCTTATTAAAGACGTCTCATTCTGGACATTCCGTCTCTATCCTTCCCATCCGGCATGAGATAAAGAGTCTGAAGAAGGGTCTCAACCCGAAACGACACCCATTCCTTCTCTCCAGAGATGCTACTTGTCCTGCTGAGTTACTCCAGCTTTTATGTGTCTATCTTCCTTTTAATTCCATTTTTTTCCGGGTGGGTGGAGTCAATGGTGGGAGATCAGATCTGTGTGATGGACAGGGCTACATCTACAAGCCTCTGCTGTCTTCCCAAACCAAGCTGTGAAGCAAACAGATAGGATGCTTTGTATGGGGCATCTGTAGATGATACGATAGAACTTTATCCCCGGAGGGAAATTAATCTGCCAACAGTCATAAAACACAAGATACATGAAACAAACTTTCAAAGACAAGATACATGATACATGTTACAAAACTGAGATGTTTGTAAGAGTCACTGGAGAAATCAATCTTACATTCACACTGAAGATAGACACAAAAGGCTGGAGCATCTCTGGAGAGAAGGAATCAGTGACGTTTCTGTTCGAGACCCTTCTTCAGACATTCACATTACATACACACCTTTCCTATACCTCCTCCCTTGACACACCCATCCCTATACCTCCTCCTTCGACACCCCCGTTCCTATACCTCCTCCTTCGACACACCTGTCCCTATACCTCCAGGGACCCCGACAGTCCTTTCAGGTTAGGCAGAGGTCCACTTGCACGTCTTCCAACCTCATCTACTATCCTATCCATTGTTCTAGATGTGGACTCATACATTGGTGTGACCAAACATAGACTGGGCGATTGTTTTTCACTGAACACCTTTGCTCAGTCTGCCTGGACCTACCTGATCTCCTGGTTGCCAAACACTTTAATTCCCCTTCCCATTCCCACACTGACCTTTCTGTCCTAGGCCTCCTCCATTGTCAGAGTGAGGCTAAATGCAAATTGGAGAAACAGCATCTCATATTTCACTTGGGCAGCTTACAACCCAATGATGTGAGTATTTATTTATCTAACTTCACGTAACCCTTGCATTCCCTCTCCATCCATTCCTCCCCCACCCAAGTCGCACTAACTCATTGTTCTCATCTACCAAACAGCCAACAATGGCCTGCTTCTTTTACAGTGCGTTCAGAAAGTATTCAGACCCCTTCACTTTTTTCCACATTTTGTTACATTACAGCCTTATTCTAAAATGGACTAAATTCATTTTTTTTAAATCATCAATCTACACACAATACCCCATAATATAAAAGCGAAAACAGGTGATTAGACATTTTTGCAAAGTAATTAAAAATAAATAACTGAAATATCCCATTTACATAAGTATTCAGACCCTTTACTCAGTACTTTATTGAGGCACCTTTGGCAGCGATTACAGCTACAAGCTTGGCAACTGTATTTGGGTAATTTCTCCCATTCTTCTCTGTAGATCTCAAGCTCTGTCAGGTTGGATGCGGAGTGTCGATGCACAACTGTTTTAAGGTCCCTCCAGAGATGTTCGATCGGGTTCAATCTGGGTTCTGGCTGGGCCACTCAAGGACATTAAGACTTGTCACGAAGCTTGTGTGCTTAGGGTCGTTGTCCTGTTGGAAGGTGAACCTCCGCCCCAGTCTGAGGTCCAGAACGCTCTGGTGCAGGTTTTCATCAAGGATCTCTCTGTACTTTGCTCCATTCATCTTTCCCTCGATCCTGACTAGTCTCCCAGTTCCTGCCGCTGAAAAAATCCCCACAGCATGATGCTGCCACCACCATGCTTCACCGTAGGTATGGTATTGGCCAGATGATGAGTAGTGCTGGTTTGCTCCAGACGTGACGCTTGGCATTCAGGCCAAAGATTTCAATCTTGGTTTCATCAGATCAGAGAATCTTGTTTCTCTTGGCCTGAAAGTCCATTAGGTGCCTTTTGGCAAAGTCCAAGTAGGCTGTCATGTGCCTTTTACTGAGGAGTGGCTTCCGTCTGGCCACTCTACGATAAAGTCCTGATTGGTGGAGTGCTGCACATATAGTTGTCCTTCTGGAAGGTTCTCCCATCTCCACAGAGGAACTCTGGAGCTCTGTCAGAGTGACCATCGGGTTCTTGGTCACCCCCCTAACCAAGGCCCTTCTCCCCCGATTGCTCAGTTTGGCCAGGTAGCCAGCTGTATGAAGATTCCCGGCGGTTCCAAAATTCTTCCATTTAAGAATGACTGAGGCCGCTGTGCTCTTCGGGACCTGCAATGCTGCAGAAATTGTTTTATACCTGTCCCCAGATCAGTGTCTCGACACAATCCTGTCTCGGAGGTCTACGGCCAATTCTTTCGTCTTCATGGCTTGGTTTTTGCTCTGACATGTACTGGCAACTGTGGGACCTTAGATAGGCAGGTGTGTGTCTTTCCAAATCATGTCCAATCAATTTAATTTACAACTGGTAGACTCCAATCAAGTTGTAGAAACATATCAAGGATAATCAATGGAAGCAGGATGCACCTAAGCTCAATTTTGAGTGTCATATCAAAGGGTCTGAATAATTATGTAAATGTGGTATTTCAGTTATTTATTTTTAATTACTTTGCAAACATTTCTAAGCACCTGTTTTTGCTTCTTCATTCTGGGGTATTGTGTGTAGATTGATGATAAAAAAAAGAATTTATTCCATTTTAAAATAAGGCTGTAACGTAACAAAATGTGAAAAAGGTGAAGGGGGCTGAATTCTTTCTGAATGCACTGTAACATCGTTACTTTTTTTGTTTATCTTTCATTCATTTGATCTATATCTCTCTACATCGCCATCTATATCTCTCCAGTCCCAGTTCTCGTGCAGTTCAATAATCTGCAATTATGAGATACTAGACTAAGTGGGACCCATTGGGTCACAGTCACATGGGAGGCCTGGTCCCCCAACGCAACCCATTCCCCAATGCAATATTCCACCACTCACCTGTTCGCCCAAAGCAATGGCGGGAGAGTTCTCTAGCCGGGGGACGGCTTCAGGCGGGAAGCGTCCTGCAGACAGGGGAGAGGGACGGCTTCAGGCGGGGTCTGTCGGGGGCTGGGTGGGGTGGGTGTGTGGAGGAGGGGGTGTGTGGTGGAGGAGGGTGTGTGGGGGAGGGGGTGTGTGGGGGAAGGAGGGTGTGTTGGGGAGGGGGGGGTGTGGGGAAGAGGGGGGTGGGGGGTGAGGGAGGGGAGGTGTGAGGGAGGGGTGTGTGTGAGGGAGAGGGAGGGTGGTGTGGGGGAGGCGGGTTGTAGAGGGAACAAAGACATCCCCCCCACACAGCCCACACTCCGCTACTTCAGCTTTATTCTGGGCAGCTTCTGGACGTGCTCACGGACAGCCCCGCCTCAGGGGATTTATTCTCCAGCGGATGCCAGAACCGACGTTACCTACATGGTGACTGACAGGCAATCTGCTGATTTCATGATTTTTTATTTTCTACTTTTGTAATCTTCCACCATACAGAACAAAACTTGGTGGCTTGAAGCAGAGGAGAACGGTGAGTTAGGTGGTGAAAAAACCTAGCTATATAGGGTTCCGTTTTTGCGCAAATTTAAAATCAACGCAGACCGGAAGTGGTCAATATGACAGGCAGGACAGACAGACAGACGGACGGACGGACGGACGATTCAAAAAGTTAAAATATTTATTATTTTAATTTAGTCCTTAATGTGTTTGCTACTGGAATAAATAAATATTACTTGGGTTTGAAACATTTTCTTATCTTTATTCATAATTTATGAGTAAAAATATATTTAATCTGAGGCAGGCAGTGACTATCAATGTGATGTGGGGCCGATGGTTTACCTGCAGGCGGTGTGAATGTACCATTAAGGCAACGATTCATCTCTGAGGAAAACTGAGTACAGGGTTGGAGACCCTGTGAAGGAGCCGCCAATCCAATATAAAACATTTAACTGCGAAATGCCTGCCTTTTAGTATTAGATAGATTGAGTGGACGTGTCTGTGCTGTTCCAAGTTTGCAGTGGTGGCAGTGTGTTTCCCCCAGCCATCTCGCCCAGTGCATGTTGACCAGCACAGTTCACCAGCCCTTGTTAGCAGAGGCTCTTTGTGCAGGTGTTACCCGAAGCCCAAAGGTTTTGTGGCGGTTCTGTGTTAGGATCGGGCACGCAGCGAGGCTAGCGAGAGGGCTGTCAGATCAGGTCAGATCAGCCCAGGTTGCCAAGTGACCAAATGGCAGATTTTAATGGGTTGTTATTAAACTGTTCCGTCTGTGCGGCATCGCCAGCTCCCTCTCCCAGATCCCCCACACCAACTGTCGACAAAGTCTGACTGAGAAAATGCTCCCACTCATATTACGGGTTGGCTCAGCGTTTGCCCACTTGTTGGGGCAGGCGGCGCCTCCTTCAAAGAGAGCAAGATCAGGTTCCGTCAGCTGGGGGCTGCGACCCACTCCTGAGTAAAGCCTATAGTTTGGCTGCCGTTCAAATGGCTGCACATTCTCATAATTATCACCGCCCGGTCACCCAGACCCAGCTCCCAACGGTGTGCCCTGACAGACTGGAATCAATCCCAGAAGTTAAAGCGACAGCATCTTTATTTAAGCCAACCCACCTCGAACGTTTAACCAGCCTGCTCGAATCCAATCTGAACGTTCCAACCTATCCCCCACACAGCGCATTCTCCTCGTTTCCTTCAATCCAGGAAGGTTGTTCAGAAAGGAGTGCAAGGACTGTTTCAAATTGGTTGACCACACAATTTGTAATTCGTGTAAATCAATATCGAATTTGAATGGCTGTGACTCAGACTAATGCCAGGGATTTGACAATTGACAGGTTCGTTCCAGGCATGCTTGCATTTTCAAGGCTGGTGCTGTATTGTGTCAATAATTTAAATAGATACAATTGTGGATTTGTTCAGCTTGCAGTACACTGTGGCCTACTGCTGACATATTTGACGGATAAATTTATTTATAAATCTCATTGAAATTAGATTTGTTTTTACTGTAGTCGGAGAGAAGCAGCGAGAGCAGGTATTGGCTAGTAGGTGAGCCAGAGGCAAAGAAGATTTAAAAAGCACGCTAAAAGCCCTGGTGCAAGTGATTGACTCATTAGCCCTAAATTAGTTAATTAGGTAACAGATAAAGAAGTGCAGCTGTTGGGAGCGGCCTGGTTGAGGTGAAGTGCCTTGGGAGGTAAAGTATTTGACTCAAGAGTCTTCGGTGAGGTGGCTGAGGCAAGGAGGATACACCTGATCAAAATTTGTGATTTTTGTCCACTGAAGAAATGGCAGGCATATTGATCCAGTGTGTTTCCTGCAGGATGTGGGAAGTCAGGGACACGGCTGGAGCTTCTGGAAACTAGACCTGCAGAAATTGTGTCCAGGTGCAGCTCCTGAATGAACGTGTTGGGGAACTGGAGAAGCAGCTGGATAAACTCAGGGCCATCCGGGAACACATGGATAGGACCTACAGTGAGGTTGTCACGACAAGGATACAGGAAGAGTGAAGGTGGGTGACTGGGGGAAAGGGGAGTAACCGTGGAGTGCAGGAGACCCCAGTGGCTGTGCCAAATGAAAACAGGTACATCCTCTTGGGAGCTGTCAGGGCAGATGACACTTCCAGTCTAAGCGGCAGACAGGTCGGTGGCTCCAATCCTAGCGATGAAAATCGACTGGCGAGACCGACATCGGGCAGAACTATAGTGGTGGGTGACTCCATTGTCTATGGTACGGACTGGAGATGAGGTGGCGGCAGGCGAGACTTGAGGATGGTCTGTTGCCTCCCTGGTGCCAGGGTTCAAGATATCACGAACCGACTTCAGAATATCCTGGAGTGGGAAGATGAACAGCCGGAAGTAGTTGTGAACGTGAGCACAAACGACGTCGGGAAGAAGAGGAAGGAGGTTCTGCAATGCAAGTTTAGAGAGTTAGGAAGAAGACTGAAAAGCAGGACTTCTAGGGTGGTTATCTCTGGATTGCTTCCAGTACCTCGTGCTAGTGTGGGCAGGAACAGGGAGATCGGGGATCTGAATGTGTGGGCGGGGGGCTGGAGCAGGGAGCAAGGATTTAGATTTATAGACCACTGGGATCTCTTCTGGGGCAGGGGTGACCTACACAAAAGGGACGGGTTGCACCTTAACTGGAGGGGGACCAAAGTTCTGGTAGGCAGGTTTGCTAGTGCTACACATGTGGGTTTAAACTAAATAGTGGGGGGTGGGGTTGACAAATTGGGAGTATAAAGATGGAGTTAAAGGGGAAGTGAGTACAGAAAAAGTTACAAAAGACTGTCGAATTAATGGGAAGGAAAGTTCGAGAAGGGGTAAGAGAGTACGGTCAGGGCCAATAGTGACCGATGTGAGAGGGGAGGTGAATAACGAAGTTAATGTGTTGTACATGAATGCGCTGTATAAGAAATAAAGTGGATGAGCTTGAGGCTCAGTTAGAAATTGGCAAGTATGATGTGTGAATTACAGAGACATGGCTGCAAGAGGAACTGAATATTCAAGGCTATATGCCATATTGAAAAGACAGACAGGTGGGCAGATGGGGTGGGGTAGCTCTGTTGGTGAGAAACGAAATGAGGGGTGACATAGAATCAGGAAATGTAGAGTCAGTGTGGATAGAACTGAGGAATTGTAAGGGTAAAAATACCCTAATGGGAGGGACCTACAGCCCCCAAACAGTAGCCTGGATATAGGGTGCAAGTTGAATGAAGAGTTAAAATTGGCATGTCGCAAAGGTAATACTACAGTTGTTATGGGAGATTTCAACATGCAGGTAGACCCAAGAAAGGGAGTTTTTTGGAGTGCCCCCATGATGGATTCTTAGAGCAGCTTGTACTGGAGCCTACCAGGGAGAAGGCAATTCTGGATTTAGTGTTGTGTAATGAACCAGATTTGATAAGGGAACTCAAGGTAAAGGAGCCATTAGGAGGTTATGACCATAATATGATAAGTTTTAATCTACAACAAGACTAAGTGGGACCAGTTAGGTCCCATTGTCACACGGGAGGACTGGTCCCCCAACGCAATCCGTTCCCCAACGCAATATTCCACAACTCCCCCATAGCCCCTAACTGTGCAAATGCAGCTCATTTCCTCTCATCCCCCAGCACTCCCTCTCCCTCCTCTTCATCCACCCTCTTCTTTCCCCTCGCCTCCTCCCTCCCCAAGTCCCTCCTTCACCTCTCATTTTCCTTTCCCCTACCCTCAGTCACCCCCTCCCTCTCTCCACAACTCATCTTCCCTTCCTACCCCCTCCTACCCTGCTATCCCCCACTCCTCACCCCCCATATTCCTCCCACATTCCCTCCTGACCTCCTCCACTGACGTCCTTGCCCTCTATTCCCCACTCCCTACCTCACCCACTTCCTCCTCCTCTACCTCTATTCCCCATCCTCCCCCATAATCTCTCCCCACCTCCCCCACTTACACCCATTTCCCTCCCTACCCCCTCCACTCCCTCAATCCGCCCACTTTCCCTACTCACCTCCCCAGGATCCAGGTTGCAGCAGTCGGAATCTGAGTCAGAGTCGGCCTGGCTCTGGGTGACGCAGCTTCAGCCGGCGGTGATGCACAAACTCTGCTCGCTGGTGTCGCTCCACTCCTTCAGCTTTATTTCCCCCGCTAGTGAGTGACAGAGGGTCCGACCAATCAGTGCGGTGATGTTGCGCAGGAAGGGGCGTCGCCATCCCGTCTTGTCGTCGCCGTCCTGGGTGACTGACAGGATATGAGACCAATCTGCTTGGCGGTGACTGGCAGGACAGGAAACCAATCTGCAATGTGCGTGGTTTTTAAAAATATTTTTAAACCTTAATAACTTTAAACTATACAATCGATCGGAACAAAACTTGTTGCACTTGAGCAGAGGAGAATGGTGAGTAAGGTGGCGAAAAATCGTAGCGCTATTCTTAGAATGTCTTTGCGCAAATAGAACAACCATGCAAAACGAAAGAGCACAAGATCAGGGTTTTAGTTCTGTATAGATAGATAGGTGAATAAGGTGGCGAAATATCGTAGTGCTATCGTTTTTGCGCAAATAGAACAACCATGCAAACAAGAAGAGCATAAGATAGATAGATAGCGAGATAGATGTAGAGAGATGTACAGATAGATAGAGGCAGATGAATAGAGGCAGATGGAGAGAGGCGGATGGATGGAGGGAGGCGGATGGATGGAGGGGGGCGGATGGATGGAGGGAGGCGGATGGATGGAGGGAGGCGGATGGATGGAGGGAGGCGGATGGATGGAGGGAGGCGGATGGATGGAGGGAGGCGGATGGATGGAGGGAGGCGGATGGATGGAGGGAGGCGGATGGATGGATGGAGGCGGATGGATGGATGGAGGCGGATGGATGGGTGGATAGAGGCGGATGGATGGATGGATAGAGGCGGATGGATGGGTGGATAGAGGCGGATGGATGGGTGGATAGAGGCGGATGGATGGATGGATGGATAGAGGCGGATGGATGGATGGATGGATAGAGGCGGATGGATGGGTGGATGGATAGAGGCGGATGGATGGGTGGATTGAGGCGGATGGATGGGTGGATTGAGGCGGATGGATGGGTGGATTGAGGCGGATGGATGGGTGGACGGATGGGTGGATGGACGGATGGATGGATAGATAAAGGGAAAATCGGCAGTGTCGGTAATACAATTGAACAAAGGGGACTATGGAGCTAAGAGGGAGGAGCTGGCTAAAGTTGACTGGAAAGATACCCTAGCACGGATGACAGTGGAACAACAATGGCAGGTATTTCCGCTAATAATACAAAAGGTGCAGGATCAGTTCATTCCAAAGAAGTAGAAAGATTCTAAGGGGGGAAAGGGGCGACAGTGGCTGACAAGGGAAGTCAGGGACAGTATCAAAATAAAAGAGAAGAATTATAACATAGCAAAGCTGAGCGGAAAGCCAGGGAAACTTTTAAAGAGGAACAGATCTGGGGGTCCTTGTTCATCAGTCACTCAAAGTAAACATGCAGTGAAGAAAGCGATTGCCATGTTGGCCTTCATAATAAGACGAGTTGAATATAGGTGCAAAGAGGTGCTTCTGCATTGAACAGAGCCCTAGTGAGACCACACCTGGAGTATTGTGTGCAGTTTTGGTCTCCAAATTTGAGGAAGGACATTCTTGCTATTGAGGGAGTGCAGCGTAGGTTCATGAGGTTAATCCCGGGATGGCAGGACTGTCATATGTTGACAGAATGAGCGGCTGGGTTGTATACTCTGGAATTTAGAAGAATGAGAGGGCATCTTATTGAAACATATAAGATTACTACATGAAGTGGGACCCGTTGGGTCCCATGCTCACACGGGAGGGCTGGTCCCCCAATGCAATATTCCACCTCTCCACCAATTCCAATATTGGAGGCCAGTGGAGTGCGGGGGGGGGGGGGGGGGGCGCTTTCTGGAGCGCTTGTATGGGTGTTGTGGGCTGAAGGGACTGGATTCCAGAGGGCTAGCATGGACATTGTGGGCCAAATGGATTATTGGGGTGGCAGCTCAGTCACTCAAGCCTGATGTGCTCGCAGCTCACTCACGGCTGGTGGACTGGCAGTTGACTTACGGCTATTCCTTGAAATCCCATTTCAAGCAGGGTGCGAGGCCACCAAATTCAAGTGCAGTTTCATACCACTTAAAGCAGGGTGCAAGGCCACCAAATTAATGTGCAGTTTCATGCCACTTCAAGCAGGGTGCAAGGCCACCACATTCAAATGCAATTTCATACCACTTCAAGCAGGGTGAAACCACCATAAAACCACCATAAAACCACACAAAACAGCACAAAACACCACTCACATTTCAGTAGTCATTCAGTGTGTTCAGTTGATTCACAGCTTAGACAGAGTCATGACCTCTCCCACCCCCATCTTGCAGAGACTGAGCCACACCCACACTTCCGGGTTTTATAATCCCCCCCTCCCACCGGAAGGGGCGTGGCCTTCTTGGCGTGATTGACAGGATAGAGGTTCTCAACATTTTTTAAACAAGAATAACACTTTTTTCATTGATGGGAAGAATCATTTGCATCTGATGAGCGGAGGGGGACTGAGTAAGATGGTCAAAAATCACAGCTGTAAGTGGTAGCGTTTTATCTAAGATCAATATACAGTACAAACAGGAAGTTATCAAGTTTAGACTTGTAATCATTTGCCATTTGAAACCAATCACCACTGACCATTTGCTGTGCTTTATTTCAAACCAACCACCACGGACCATTTGCTGTGCTTTATTTCAAACCAATCACCACCGACCATTTGCTGTGCTTTGTTTCAAACCAACCACCACCGACCATTTGCTGTGCTTTATTTCAAACCAACCACCACCAACCATTTGCTGTGCTTTTTATTTCAAACCAACCACACTTTCATTTTCAAACCACATTAAGAGCACTCAAGTTCAGTAAAACCACGCTCACAGTTTAGTAGACATGTGTTCAGTGTTATTCACATCTCAGACTGAGAGACATGACCCTCTCGCTTCCCCCATCTTGCACTCAACACTTCCGGGTTTTTTAGTCCCTCCGGTAGGGGCGTGGCCTTCAGAATCTGAACATTGTTAAAACACTAATAACTCTTTTATTTTTAATCGATGGGAAAAATCCTCTTATTCTGCGCAGCGGAGGGGGACTGAGTAAGATGGCCAAAAATCACAGTCGTAAGTGGCAGCGTATTTTCTAAAATCAATATACAGAACAACAGGAAGTGGTCAAGATCAGACTTTTCGTAATATAGATTAAGGGTATGGACACGGTAGAGGCAGGAAACATGTTCCCGATGTCGGCGGAGTCCAGAACCCGGGGCCACCGTTTAAGAATAAGGGTTAAGCCTTATTAAGGGTTAAGCCTTAGATGATGACAAACTTTTCACACAGAGGGTTGTGAATCTGTGGAATTCTCTGCCTCAGAAGACAATGGATGCCAATTCTCTGGATGCTTTCAAGAGAGAGTTGGATAGAGCTCTTAAGGATAGTGGAGTCAAGGATTTATGGGGAGAAGGCAGGAACAGGGTACATTGTGGATGATCAGCCATGTTCACAGTGAATGGCGGTGCCGGCTCGAAGGGCCGAATGGCTTACTCCTGCACCTATTGTCTGTGGTCTATTGAATACGCAGGTCCGTTGACACAGAGTAGCTCAGCTGGCGAGAATGTTTATCCCAAATGACCCATGACCTGGGCATGCGCAGTTGTATTACCAAACTCGCTTATTATGACTGAGAGTTGTTGAGGCTAAACTTAGTTTGGTTTAATTTAGAGATACAGTGTGGAAACAGGTCCTTCGGTCTACCGAGTCCACGCCGACCACCGATCTCCGTACATTAGTTCCATCCTACACACCAGGGGCAGTTTACAATCATACCAAGCCAATTAACCTACAAACCTGAAGACACCCGAGCCTTCAGCAATTTGTGGGAGTCTGAAGAAGGGTCTCAACCTGAAACATCACTCATTCCTTCTCTCCAGAGATGCTGCCTGTCCCGCTGAGTTACTCCAGTTTTTTGTGTCTATGTATATATAATATATTGGTCCCCATATTTGAGAAAGGATATGCTGGCGCTGGAGAGGGTCCAGAGGAGGTTTACAAGAATGAACCCAGAAATGAATGGGTTAGCATATAATGAGCGTTTGATGACACTGGGCCTGAACTCGCAGGAGTTTATACGGATGAGGGAGGACCACATTGTAACTTCCCAAAAAGTGAAAGGCCTGGATAGAGTGGATGCGGAGAGCATGTTTCAACTAGTTGTAGATAAGACTTTGCCTTCCATCACAGCGAGGAGGAGATTCGCTGTGATGGATGTTTGTGTAAATTGTGTTGTGTCTTGGTTCTTTTTACTTGTTTGTATGACTGCAGAAACCAAATTTCGTTTGAACCTCATTTGAGGTTCAAATGACAATAAATGGTATTGTATTGTATTGTATTGTATTGTAGAGTATAGGACTGGCTGCCATAGCTCCAGACTAAAATGATGTACCTTTAGGAAGGAGATCAGGAGGAATTTATTTTGTCAGAGGCCGGTGAAAGTGTGGAATCCATTGCCACAGAAGGCTGTGGAGGCGGTAGAGGACGCCTGCAGTCCGTCCTCTAACTTTTTTATTGTCTAAAACATTTTTCTTGAGTCTATTCTTTCTATGTGGGGGTGGGGGGGGGGGGGGGAGGCACTGTTTTAACCCCAGTCCTACCTGGTCGGAGATTCGGTTTTCCTCCGGATCGCATCTCCGGTCTCCCCATGCGTCCTTCCATCGGTCTGGAGCGGCATTCCTGCCGGGGACCACAGCTTCGGCGGCACAGCGCTGGGACACCAACACGGAGCGGGCGATGCCTTGCCGGGTCGCCGCTCCGGAGTGCTGTGACCGCCGACCACCAACATCGAGCAGCCGCGGTCTGCGGTCTGCAGTCTGCGGCTTGAGGGCGTCCCGCCGCGGGCGGGCGGCGCTGGATCGGAAGCACCGCGGGGTCGAAGCTCCAACCGGCGCGGCCTGAAGTCCACGGGCGTCGCAGTCTCCGGGGAAGGAGCGGCCGCTCCAGACATTTCCGGGCTGCTGAGGACTTTTCCACCCGATGCGGGTGGGGCCTATAATCATCGGGCTGCCGTTGCGGCGACTGGCTGCAGTGGCCTCAAACTGGCCCCGACCTCGGGTGGATTAGGAGGAGGAGGAGGACTAGACATTTTAGTGCCTTCCCTCACAGTGGTGAGTGTAGATTCCACTGTGGGGGGATGTTCGTGTTGAATTTCTTATAGTGTGTTGTGTCATTTTTTTTCTACCTCTTTTTTTATTATTTGTATGGATAGTCTTCCCTGTAAAGCACTTTGGCTTTTGATTGAAATCGACTGAAAAGTGCTATATAAATAAATTTACTTTACAATTTACTTTACTTTGTATATTCTCTCCGTGACCGCGTGCAAGTTTGTAGGTTAATTGGCTTGGTATAAGGGCAAATTATCCCTATGTGTGTACAGAATTGGATTAGTGTGTGCAGAATTCAGTGAAGAAAGTGAATGGCATGTTGGCCTTTATACAGTTAAACAAAGCGAATGGCATGTTGGCCTTTATACAGTGAAGAAAGCGAATGGCATGTTGGCATTTATACAGTGAAGAAAGCGAATGGCATGTTGGCCTTTATACAGTGAAGAAAGCGAATGGCATGTTGGCCTTTATACAGTGAAGAAAGCGAATGGCATGTTGGACTTTATACAGTGAAGAAAGCGAATGGCATGTTGGCCTTTATAACAAGTGGAATCGAATATAGGAGCAAAGAGGTCCTTCTGCTGTTGTACAGAGCCCTGGTGAGACCACACCTGGAGTATTGTGTGCAGTTTTGGTCTCCTAATTTGAGGAAGGACATTCTTGCTATTGAGGGAGTGCAGCGTAGGTTTACAAGGTTAATTCCCGGGATGGCGGGACAGTCATATGCTGAGAGAATGGAGCAGCTGGGCTTGTACACTCTGGAGTTTAGAAGGATGAGATGAGATCTCATTGAAACATATACGATTGTTAAGGGCATGGACACGCTAGAGGCAGGAAACATGTTTCCGATGTTGGGGGAGTCCAGAAACAGGGGCCACAGTTTAAGAATAAGGAGTAAACCATTTAGAACGGAGACGAGGAAACACTTTTTCTCACAGAGAGTGGTGAGTCTGTGGAATTCTCTGCCTCAGTGGAGACAGGTGCTCTGGATGCTTTCAAGAGAGAGCTAGATAGGGCTCTTAAAAATAGCGGAGTCAGGGGATATGGGGAGAAGGCAGAAACGGGGTACTGATTGGGGATGATCAGCCATGATCAGATTGAATGGGGGTGCTGGCTCGAAGGGCCGAATGGCCTAATCCTGCACCTATTGTCTATTGTCTATTGTCTATTGGATCGCTGGTCTGAGCGGACTCGGTTGGACAAGGGCCTCTTGCCGCGCTGTATCTCTAAACTAAACGGCTCTCCTTCCTCACTACCCGTCCATCCCGCGGGCGCTCAGTCCTCGCTGACCCATCCCACAGGCGGCGCTCCTTCTTCGCCCTCTCCTCTTTCGCTGTTCGAACGCTCCATACTAATAACCACCTCCGTCCCACGGCCTTCCCACAGTTCTAGTGCGCGGCGCTCCCTCCTCGCCGCCCCCCCCCCACGCGCTGCGCTCTCTCCTCGCCACAACCCTCCATCGGTGGCGCTCCCTCCTCGGCGACCCCTCACTCGCACGGCGCTGCAGCCTCGTCGCTGCCTCCACATCCTCGGCGCTCCCTCCCTTCCGCGAGTACGAGGGAGATGGGCAGGGTGGTAGGGGGGGGAGCGGGATCGCTGCGAAATGGAGGAGAAGTGGAGCAGGAAGGTAGAGGGGTGGGGTAGGTCGGAGAGCGATGGAGGAGAGAGAGGGCAGTTGCTGCAGGTGCCAGGACTGCACTATGTTGCCACGACTTGAGGGTCTGAGCTATAGGGAGTGGTTGAGTAGGTATAAAATCACGAGAGGAATAGATCGGGTAGATGCACAGAGTCTCTTGTCCAGACTAGATGAATTGAAGAACAGAGGACATAAGTTTAAGGTGAAGGGAAAAAGATTTAATAGGAATCTGAGGGGTAATCTTTTCACACAAAGAATGGTGGCAGTATGGAACGAACTGCCAGATGAGGTAGTTGAGGCTGGGACTATCCTAACATTTAAGAAACAGTTAGACAGGTAAATGGACAGGATAGGTTTGTAGGGATATGGACCAAAGACGGGCAGGTGGGGCTAGTGTAGCTGGGACATGTTGGTTGGCGTGGACAAGTTGGGCCGAAGGGCCTCTTTCCACACTGCATCACTCTGTGACTCTATGAGGCGATTGAAGGGGAGGGGAGGAGGGACGGTGTTTGAAGGAAAGTGGAGGAGAGTGGGTGGCGAAGATAGCGGAACATTTCTCGAGGAGGCAGAGGGAAGGGAGGAGATGGAAGGGTTTTTGGTAAGGGGAGGTGGGATGATTTGGACGAAGAAGGAAGGAGGGACGGGTGGGAGGGAGAGGAGGGAAAGGAGTGTCGGGAAATGTGACGCAGAAGAGGGGGGGGGAGAGCTAGTGGAGGGAGAGGGGACTGAGTGGTATGCGAGAGGGGAGGATCGAGAGGAGAGGGCGAGGAGCGACGGCATTGGAGAGGGGGAGTGTTGAGGAG
This sequence comes from Malacoraja senta, assembly GCA_038087875.1. Lineage (NCBI taxonomy): Eukaryota > Metazoa > Chordata > Chondrichthyes > Rajiformes > Rajidae > Malacoraja > Malacoraja senta. The sequence goes on from JAXLNO010005841.1 coordinate 2,138,025, forward strand.
CGAGAGGGGATAACGGTGTGGGGAGGAGCGGCACAGAGGGAGAAGGGGGAGGGATCAGGGGAAAACATGGTGAGCCTGAACTCCTACGCCTCAAGTTCTGGAGCCAAGGCAAGGATTCCCGGGGTGGCAATTTTATAGATAAAGCCGAGGAACAGATTCTCTGAGATTGCCAGGGCTTAAAAAAATCAGGCGAAACGACCGAAGTGCATCTTTTGAAGTGAAAAATAATATTTTTTATTAAGCGTTTAATACATAATTGAAGCAAATAGTTCAGGGTCGCTCGCACAGTGATTAGTACGGGTGTCAGGGGTTTTGAGGAGAAAACAGGAGAATGGGGTTGGGAGAGGGGTGGATCAGCCGTGATTGAATGGCGTAGACTCGATGGGCCAAATGGCCCAATTCTCCTGCTATCACTTAGGACCTCGTTTAACCCCTGCTATCGGGAAGAAGGTACAGGAGCCTGAAAAGTCAAACGTCCAAGTTCAGGAACAGTTTCTTCCCTACAGCCATTCGGCTATTAAACACAACAAACTCAAATAAGCTCTGAACTACATCTACATTGCTATTATTGCACTATTATAGTTTGTTTTTGTGTGTACGTATGTGTGAGTATATATATATATATATATATATATATATATATATATATATATTATATATTATATATTATATATTAATATATTATATATATATATATATATATATATATATATATATATATATATATATACACACACACACACACATATATATATATGAAAAGATAGACACAAACGTCTGTAGTAACTTAGCGGACTGGTTAGGGATAAGGGAACCGAGAGACATAGACGAATATGCAGAGAGATAAAGAACAATTAATGAAAGATACGCAAAAAAGTAACGATGGTAATGGAAACAGATCATTGTTAGCTGTTTGTTGGGTGAAAACGAGAAGCTGGTGCGACTTGGGTGGGGGAGGGATGGAGAGAGAGGGAAATCCGGGTTTACTTGAAGTTAGAGAAATAAATAGTCATACCACTTGGCTGTAAGCTGCCCAAGCGAAATATGATCCTATATTCAGAACAGAAAGGTATGTGTGGGAATGGGAAGGAGAATGAAAGTGTTCAGGTAGGTTAAAATATATGATCTATGCATATATATGTATTTGTGAGTATCTGCATATAATCACAGACTGAATTTCTCTCTCTCTCTCTCGTTATTATATTGTTTACAGTGTACTATATTTACATATGCTGTTGTGCTGCTTTAAATAAGAATGTCATGGTTCTATCTGGGACATATGACAATAAAACAATCTTGACACTTGTGCCTGTGACATTGCATTGAGGTTGCCCTGGGTCCATTGCTGGCGAGATGGAGGTCACAGATCTGCCTCCTGGCTAATCAACGTGCAGGAGTTCAAGCCAATTTGCCGTGTACGAGTGCGCTTATCGTCCTTCCGGTCCAATGCAAGGTTTATGAAGAGCGATTTCATTTCGACAATGGGAATCGTGGTCGGCGATGCAATCGTTGGTCAACTGGATGTCGACGTCATGATCGCCCCCTTACTCTTCGCCGAATATCCCTGCCACGGCGCCCTCGTCGCTGCCTCACCCTCTTGCCGCCCCCTCACCCTCTTGCCGCCCCCTCCCTTCCTCCGCCGCCCCCTTCCACCCTCCCGCGGCGCCGCTCATCACCGCTCCCTCCCTCCGTCTCGCGCCCCATCCCTCAAATCCCTAATGCTGCGATTCCTCTTCTCCAGCCACTCCATCAACAGCGCTCCCTCCCTTCAGACCACTGCCCCCATTCGGCGCTCCCTCCCTCCTCCTTCCCGCAGGCGCCACTCCCACTTCGCCGCACTCTGCTTGCCACGCCCCCCCTTCCGGACAGGATGTGCTGGTTCTGGATACGGTCCAGAGGAGGTTTACAAGAATGATCGCAGGAATGAGCAGGTTAACATATGATGAGCGGTTCTCGGCACTGGGCCTGTACACTGTAGTGTAGAAGAATGAGGGGGTGGGGTGGGGGACCTCATTGAAACGTACACAATAGATAAACGTTTGGATAGAGTGATTGTGGAGAGGATGCTTCCACTGGTGGGATAGTCTAGGACTAGAGGTCATATCCTCAGAATTAAGGAAGGAGAGGAGGAGGAATTTGTTTAGTACTTTGGTTCATTAGCGTGGTGAATGTGTGGAATTGTTTGCTACAGAAGGCTGTGGAGGCTTTCGTTTATATTTTGAAGGCATGGATAGATAGATTCTTGATTAGTACGGGAGTTAGGTTATAGGGGGAAGGCAAGAACATGGAGGTAGGAGGGAGAGATAGATCAGCAATGGTCGAATGGCGTAGACGATGGACCGAATGGCCTAATTCTATTCATGACATGATCTTATGACCCTCGCCACTCCATTCCTCCCAAGTGCCTCCTCATCGCTGCCCCCTCCCTCCCACGTTCTCGCCGCACGCCACAGCATCTCCTCCCCGCGGAACTCCATCACTCTCACGGCGAAGAGCGGGGGGAGGGGCGGGAGTGTTGGGAAGAGAGAAGTATCAGGGAGAGTGGAGGGGAAGGGGAGTAGAAAGTGGTAGGAGGGAGAGAGAGGATGAAGGAGAAGGAGAAAGCTTCTTCAGTTTCTTCAGATATCTAAAGAGAGGCACGGGTGGACATTGGACCGTTTGAAAATAGCACTCGCTGTGTAAGAAGTCGGTGAGGCCACATTTAGAGTATTGTGTTCAGTTCTGGGAACCATGTTGTAGGAAAGTTGTTGTCAATTTGGAAAGGATACTGAGAAGATTTACGAGAATGTTGCCAGGACTAGAGGGTGTGAGCTATAGGGAGGTGCTGAGTAGGCTGGGACTCTATTCCTTGGAACGCAGGAGGATGAGGGGTGATCTTGTCGAGGGGTATAAAATCATGAGAGGAATAGATCGGATGCACATAGTATCTTGCCTAGAGTATGTGAATCGACGACCATAGGATACGGGTTTAAGGTGAAGGCGAATAGATTTAATAGGGATCTGAGGGGTAACCTTTTCATACAGGGTGGTGGGAGTATGGAACGAGCTGCCAGAGGGGGAAGTTGAGGTAGGGACTATCCTAACGTTTGAGAATAAGTTGGACAGGTACATGGATAGGACAGGTTTGGAGGGATATGGACCAAATGCAGGTAGGTGGCACTAATCTAGCTGGGACATGTTGGCCGTTATGAGCAAGTTGGGCCGAAGGGCCTGTTTCAACGCTGTATCACTCCACGACTCTTTGATTCTATAGTAACGGGGAATAAAAAATGGAGGACGAATTGACTACACGTTACTCGTCATTCTTCACAGCGGAAGACACCAGGAACTTTGTCAGCTATTCAAGAATTTCGCGGAGCAGTAGTT
>JAXLNO010005841.1:2141590-2161590 GCA_038087875.1 Malacoraja senta
GTAATGTTAAAAAAGAATCTTTAAGGTCACAACCCCTGGGTATATTGTCTATGTTGTATTCGGGGTCCATTGTAAAGTACCAAGGAGCACTTAGTAAACAGCTCAATACACTCATAGTCCCCATAACAACGGTCGCCGTTTTTTCCGTGCAATATTTCGCTCTCACTTTAGGAGAGCAAATGGCCACAAAGCGATCAAATGTAAAACCCACCGTGAACCAGACCGACATAAGCGTGCATGCAAAGACTAGGACAATATTAATGGAGCACACTGACGTGATGGTCAGGAGTGACATTGGAAAATACATGACCAACACTGTTCTTAATAAGACGTCGGTGATGATCACCAGGGTATCGGCCGTTGACATTGCCACCAGGTAGCGAGTGATACATTTCGAGAGGCCGCACCTCCCTCGGGATAGGATCAGAATCGTCAGCAGGTTCACTACAAGCGAAAAAAACCGGAATTCATACATTGCGATCAAAGACGACTCGTAGAAACAAAGTGCCACAGAAACAGTTTTACCATTTAAAAAAAAGACAAGCTGCAGGAGTAACTCCGCGGGCCAGGCGGCATCCCTGGAGAAAATGGATATGCGACGTTTCCGTCGGCGCCGTTCTTCAAAATGATTATAGGGGGAAAGGAAAGGCGGAAGAGAGGATTTGCAAGGAAACACAGGTGAACGCAGGCGGGTGGGAAGGCGGTGAGGGGTGGTTGTCGATGGGCAGATGCTTGGACAGAGGCGAGAGATGGAACTATCAGAACGTTTGATACAAGAGGATTGAAGAGTTGCCAGAGCATGAACCCAGAGGAACAAATGTACGTGGAGGGGGAATTGAGAGGGTAGAGTCCACGTGGGGGACTGGAGAAGGCTTGGTTTCATCGTCGTCTATCCGTGTTCTCCAAGGATGTCGCCTGTCCCGCTGCGTTACTCCTGCACGTTGCGTGTCTTTCTTTAAAACAATAACTCTTGTTAAAAAAGACATTGGAGTCCATCGTGGTACCAGGGTACGTAGGTAGCAGGTGGTACGCTATAGCTTGGAAAACACGCCTTAACGAACTGTTTTGTTTACATAATGCTTGTAAAATAAAAATCCATACACGATATTATTTGAGGGCGAATAAAGTAAATGCCCGGGGAAGAATTCAATGGAACTGCACAGGATATTTGCACGAAATTAAATCGGCAAGTTAAATTTGAAATGGGGTTGAGAGGCGTGAGGGTTAAACAGCAACGTGCAGAAGGTAGGTTAAAAACGACGGAGCCATTGCAAATGCAAATGGGTTTCAGGTTGTGTGCAGTTGGAGTAAGGACTTGTAATGATGTATAGAAACATAGAAACATAGAAAATAGGTACAGCAGTAGGCCATTCGGCCCTTCGAGCCTGCACCGCCATTCAACATGATCATGGCTGATCATCGAACTCAGTATCCTGTACCTGCCTTCTCTCCATACCCCCTGATCCCTTTAGCCACAAGGGCCATATCTAACTCCCTCTTAAATATAGCCAATGAACTGGCCTCAACTACCTTCTGTGGCAGAGAATTCCACATATTCACCACTCTGTGTAAAAAATGATTTTCTCATCTCGGTCCTAAAATACCTCCCCCCTTATCCTTAAACTGTGAGCCCCTAGTATCTGCTGCTCTGGTTATGGAGGGAGAGGCAGAGTTGGTTGGGATAACGTAAAGGTGCAGCGCGGAATGTGCAGTGGGATTTACACAAGTATGTGCAGTGGGATTTAGACAAGGAGGACATACGACGGAATCTGGGCAAGGTGAAGGTGCAGTGGGAATTGCTCAGGGTTTATTTATTTATTTATTTATTTATTTGATTCTTTATTTCGAACAGAATAAAATAATAAAAAGCAAGTGTGAAACAGCATACAAAAAACAGAACAAGAATATTTATAAAGTGTCATAAACAATATCTATAAATAAATGAAATCATATGTGTCCGAAAAGGAGCAGGAAGAAACCAAAGCAGGTAAAGCTGTAGTGGAGAGTGCTCCGGATGAAATTGCAGTGAGGATTGGGAAGGGTGAAGGAGAAATGAGGATTAGGCAGGGTACAGATGAATTGGGGATTAGGTAGAGTGAAGGCGCAGCATGATCCCGGCAAGTTGAAAGTGTAGTGGGTGAAACTTAAAATTGGCCGATTGAAACTGCAATAGAAATGACACTGGGAGACGGTGGATCGGGTTGTGTACAGGCCGCAGGTAAGTTCATTAGTTCATTAGCTCATTAGTGATAGGAGCAGAATTAGGCTACTACGCCATTCAATCATGGCTGATTTATCTCTCTCTAATCCCATTCTCCTGCCTGCTGCCCACAACCACTGACACCCGTACTAATCAAGAATCCACTAGATCCACGGGTTTCGACGAATGAAGTGGGTTGAGCGGCGGTGGTGGCGTTGTGCGCTAGTTTGCTGATGGCCTCGATTCGTGAAGACATTCTGGCAAGTGTAGTGTGATTGTTATTGACCAATTCAGCTCGATCACTGAATGATGGGGCGGAGATAAAATAAGGCTTGAATCGAACATCTCACTCTGCGAGGAACGGCAGTTATTGTAAACAATGAAACGAATGCATTTCGCCACAATCTGCAGCATTTAACAGTGGTGTCCGGATGTTGATATTACCCTTGGAAAAAGAGTTATCTATTGTACACCGAAAATTCACGCTTCAATCACAACCCATGGATTTACTCTTATCTGCACAATTATTTGATTCGTGATGTACTCTCGGTCGATGCCATTATGGAGTTTAAATAGTGACTATCATGTCTTAAGAAGAAACACGTTGATGAAAACAACAGTGCCAACCAGAGCACAGAATTACTAGGTAGGTCCGCCTGGATCTACCTAATCTCCCGGTTTGCCAATCAGTTTAATTCCCGTTCCCATTCCCACACTGACCTTTCTGTCCTAGGTTTCCTCCATTGTCAGAGTCAGGCTAAACGCAAATTGGACGAACAGCATCTCATATTTCGCTTGGGCAACTTACAGCCTATTGGTGTAAGTATTGATTTATCTAACTTCACTGCTTGACCCGTTGAGTTACTCCAGCTTTTGGTGTCTATCTACAGAAACACTACTACCTTTCTTGCAGCAGAGTTCCAACAGGCAAACAACTAGCTGTAATGTATTTCCCGAGTTTGGGCGCAATGCACGTATTGCACGAGGCTAACAGCGCCCATGCAACCATGTTCCGAAGGTCAGTTTCGGGGTCTGATGTAAATTTCCTGAAAGGGAAGGAACGTCCATGTACAGCAAGCTAATTTCGAGTCAGTATTCAGACAGGAGGGGGGAAATCGAGGAACTCAACTTTTGTCTTAAGTTAGTGGTTACCTCACAGACTATATGGGCACCGTGCTATCCTGCTCACCTCACACTGCCCGAACGTACCGCATAAAATCGAAAAACCAGTACCGACATGGCACCAGCTGTCGTTCACACATTCACACTTTGCCCGAGATCATAGTTTATACTAGACTAAGTGGGACCCGTTTGGTCCCAGCATCACGCGGAAGGGCTGGTCCCCCAATGCAATATTCAACATCTCCACAAATTCCAATATTGGTGGCCAGTTGGGGGGGGGGGGGGCTTTCTGGAGCGCTAGTATGGGTGTTGTGCGCTGAAGGGACTGGTTTCCAGAAGGCTAGTATGGACATTATGGGCCGAATGGATTCTTGGGCTGGCGGCTCGGTCACTCAAGCCTGTTGTGCTGGCAGCTCACGGCTGGTGGGATGGCAGGTGACTCACGACTATTCCTTGAAATTCCATTTCAAGCAGGGTGCAAGGCCACCAAATTCAAGTGCAGTTTCTTACCACTGCAAACAGGGTGCAAGGCCACCAAATTCAAGTGCAATTTCATACCATTTCAAGCAGTGTGCAAAACCACTAAAGACAGCGAGTCGTGATCTCTCCCTCCTCCATCTTGAAGAGACTGAGCCACGCCCACACTTCTGGGTTTTAGAGTCCCTCCCCCTCCCACCAGAAGTGGCGTGGCCTTCATGGCGTGATTGACAGGAGAGAGAATCTCAACATTTGTAAAACACTAGTAACTCTTTTCTTTTACATCAATGGGAAAAATCCTCGGCACCTGATGAGCAGCGCGGGACTCTAAGTATAAGATGGCCAAAAATCACAGCCGTACGTGGTAGCGTTTTTTTTTCTTAAAATCAATATAAAGCGCAAACAGGAAGATGTCAAGATTAGACTTCTAATTATATAGAAGGCAAGGGAACTTTAATTAGGCAAGGCAACTTTAATTAGGCAAGGCAACTTTAATTAGGCAAGGCAACTTTAATTAGGCAAGGCAACTTTAATTAGGCAAGGCGACTTTAATTAGGCAACGCAACTTTAATTAGGCATTTCCAAACCAAAGGCAAACAGCTTTAGCATTTCCAAACCAAAGCCAACACAGCTTTAGCATTTGGTTTCAGCATTAGCATTTTGAAACCAAAGGCAATACAGCTTCAGCATTTACAAACCAAAGGCAACACAGCTTTAGCATTTGCAAACTATATTTTCAAACCACATTAAGGGCACTGACAGGTCAGTAAAACCACTCACAGTTTAGTAGACATGTGTTCAGTGTTATTCGCAGCTCAGACTGAGAGACGTGACCCTCTTGCTTCCCCCATCTTGTAGAGACTGACTGAGGCACTCAACACTTCCGGGTTTTATAGTCCCTCCGGAAGGGGCGAGGCCTTCAGGAGGGAGAATCTCAACATTTTTAAAACACTAATAACTCTTTTATTTTTCATCGATGGGAAAATCCTCTTGTCCTGCGCAGCGGAGGGGGACTTGAGTAAGATGGCCACAAATCACAGCCGTAAGTGGCAGCGTTTAAAAAAAAAATCAATATACAGAACAACAGGAAGCGGTCAAGATCAGACTTTTAGTCATATAGATTGTGACTCGGGGTAACTCGAATGGAACGTTAGGATTGAGTAAATACGGTATCGCAGTATAAGATTGAGTGCAGCAAAACCATTAGTGTAAAACCTGAAGTGATGGACGTCCTCTGTGTAGGAAGCAACTGCAGATACTGGTTTAACCCGAAGATAGACACCGTTGGGATACCTCAACTGGTCAGACATCATCTCTGGAAAAAGGAGTAGGTTGTAGAGGCACCAAACGTGGTGAATAGACGGGTTACTTTATTCAGGCATAAAAGGTTCGTTATGCATGCACGTTGGTCCTCGAAAATAAAGTTGTTGTTGCTGCTGCTCATGGGCTCGAGCTGAGCCCCATCTGAGGTGGAAGGACACTCACCCCTAGAGAGAAGAGAGTTGGTCATCTCGAAGTAAGAGAGAGAGGGAAAGAGGGTTGTGCCAGGGTTCGTTTATATATCCCAGGACACACACCTGTACCCCGTGACAACTCCTCCCTGCCATTCCCCAGTCACATGACCGACTGCTGAGGGTTCGTGTAGCTAGTGGCCAACCCACAGGGTGCCGCCACAAGGCGTCTTTTCGGGAGAAACCTTTCTTCAGACCGAGAGTCAGCGGAAAGGGAACCGAGAGATATGGACGGCGAGCAAGAGAGAAACAGAACAAATGAAAGAAAGATAAGCAAAAAAGTAACGACGATAAAGTAAACAGCTCGTAGGTGCGAACGAGTATGGACAATGACTTAACAAGACGATATTGAAAACGGTACGACATGGGTGGGGGAGGGACAGAGGGAAAGCGAATGTGTGTGTGTGTGGGGGTGTGTGGTTACTTGAAGTTAGATAAATCAATATTCATACCATTGGGCTGTAAGCTGAGGAACTCAGCGGGTTAGGCAGCATCTCAGGAGGGAATGGACAGGTGACGTTTCGGGTCTCAACCTCCTTTCTCACCCCAGGTGCTGCTTGAGCCGCCGAGTTCCTCCAGGACTTGTGCTTTCCTCAAGGCTCCCGAATCTGCAACTTCCTGTGTTAACATAAGTGTGCCAGGCAGCAAACGCCCGCATTGTTATAGTCAACAAGACGAAGACCATGAATATAAATGAATGTCGACTCACCGGGAACACCAATAGTTGCCAGAACTGGATAATAAATGGCCATTATTTGACCCAATATCCAATTTACCATTTCTTGCAAAAGTGACGAATCCGCGTTTGGCGTGACACAGCAGCCCAGTGTCAAACCAGTGATGAGATCTTCACAGCATCTCTTAATATAGAGGACAGAAGTCCCGAGCGACGCCAGTCTCCTGAACATTGGTTTTAGTTACACTTACTGAACAAACACGTTACGTCAAATGCTCCCAGGACTATGCACCAATTGGGATCCGCAATTTACGATAACACGTTGCACAACATAAGTATTTTTTTAAATTACAGACAGAGAGCGTTAGGTGAACGTTTCAATGGTTACTTCAGGGCAAGATGAAGAGGGCACTGATGAGTTAATGTTGGAATATTGATCTGTGTACCTATCTGGCCAAGGGCAGTTATGAACACTATAATGATGACTGAAAGATGATGTTGACATTTCGAGTCTACAGTAGAAAGTTTTATTGTTCTATGCCCCAGATAGAACAATGACATTCTTACTTGTAGCGGCACAACAGAATATGTAAACATAGGACACTGTGACCAATATAATAAACCTGTACCAATCAAAAATCTAACGGTCTCTGCCTTACAATAATGCACTGACTTGGCCTCTACGAGGCATATATATATATATGCGTTACAGCCTAATTTTTAAAAATATTAAATTCGTTTTTTATTATCGATCCACACACCTTACCCCAGAATGAAGAAGCGAAAGTTTAGAAATTTTTGCAAAGTCATTAAAAGTAAATAACTGAAATATCACATTTACAAAAGTATTCAGACCCTTTGCTATGACACTGAGAATTGAGCTTAGGTTCATCCTGTTTCCATTGATTATCCTTGAGATGTTTCTATAACTTGATTGGAATTCACCAGTGGTAAATTAACTTGATTGGACATGATTTGGAAAGGCACACACCTGCCTATATAAGGTCCCACAGTTGATAGAGCGTGTCAGAGCAAAAACCAAGCCATGAACCAACAAAGTTGAGGAATTGCAAAGGCAAGAAGACACTAATTGGTGTTATTTACAGACCCCCAAATAGTAGCCCGGATGTAGGGTGTAAGTTGCAGCAGGAGTTAAAACTGGCATGTAACAAAGGTAATGCCACTGTAGTGATGGGAGATTTCAATATGCAGGTAGATTGGGAAAATCAGGTTGGTTCAGGACCCCAAGAAAGTTAGTTTGTAGAGTTCCTCCGAGATGGATTCTTAGAACAGCTTGTAGTGGAGCCGACCAGAGAAAAGGCAATTCTGGATTTAGTGTTGTCCAATGAACCAAATTTGATAAGAGAATTCGAGGTAAAGCAACCGCTTTGAGGTAGTGATCATAATATGATTCGTTTCAATCTGCAATTTGAGAAGGAGAATGTTAAATCGGGAGTGGCAGTGATGCAGTTGAACAACGGGGATTATGAAGGCATGAGAGGGGAGCTGGCCAAGGTAGACTGGAAAGGGATACTAGCAGGAATGACGGTGGAACAGCAATGGCAGGAATTTCTGGGCATAATCCGGAAGATACAGGATCATTTCATTCCAAGAAGGAAGAACGATTCTAAGGGGAGTAGGAGGCAACCGTGGCTGTCAAGAGAAGTTAGGGATAGAATAAATCTAAAAGAAAAGACGTATAACACAGCAAAGAGTAGCCAGAAGCAAGGGGATTGGGAAACTTTCATAGGACAACAGAAGGAAACAAAACGGGCAATACGGGCTGAAAAGATGAAGTACGAAGGGAAGCTGGCCAGGAATATAAAGAAGGACAGTAAAAGTTAAGGGGGAAAGAATAGCAAACAGGTACTTCGGATCTGTCTTCACTAAGGAAGACACAAACAATCTCCCAGAAGTACTGGAGGACAGGATCTAAGGGGGTGCAGGAATAAAATAGTTCGAGAGAGATGTTATTGGGTAGGCTGGGACTGAATGATGATAAATCCCCGGGGCCTGATGGACTGCATCCCAGGGTCCTCATGGAGGTGGCTCTAGAAATAGTGGACGCGTTGGAGATCATTATCCAATGTTCAATAGATTCAGGATCAGTTCCTGTGGATTGGAGGATAGCTACTGTTATCCCACTTTTCAAGAAAGGAGCGAGAGAGAAAACGGGGAATTACAGACCAGTTAGCCTGACTTCGGTGGTGGGAAAGAAGCTGGAGTCATTTATTATAGAGGTAATAATGGGGCATTTGGATAGCAGTAAAAGGATTAGTCCGTCAGCATGGATTTATGAAAGGGAAATCATGCTTGACTAACCTTCTGGAATTTTTTGAGGATGTGACAAGTAAAATGGATGAAGGGGACCCAGTGGATGTAGTGTATCTAGACATTCAGAAAGCCTTTGATAAGGTCCCGCACGGGAATCTGGTGACTAAAATTAGAGCACATGGTATTGGGGGTAGGGTGTTGACGTGGATAGAAAATTGGTTGGCAGACAGGAAGCAAAGAGTAGGAGTGAACGGGTCCTTTTCAGAATGGCAGGCAGTGGCGGGTGGAGTGCCGCAAGGCTCGGTGTTGGGGTCGCAACTGTTTACCATATATATTAATAATGAGGAAGAGGGAATTAGGAGCAACACTAGCAAGTTTGCGGATGACACAACCCTGGTTGGCAGTGTGAACTGTGAAGAGGATGTTAGGAGGTTGCAGGGTGACCTGGATAGGTTGAGCGATTGGGCAGATGCGTCGCAGATGCAGTATAATATAGATAAATGTGAGGCTATCCAATTTGGTGGCAAAAACAAGGGGGCAGATTATTATCTCAATGGGGTTAGGTTAGGTAAAGGGGAGGTACAGCGAAACCTGGGTGTCCTTGTACACCGGTCACTGAAAGTTGGCGTGCAGGTTCAGCAGGCAGTGAAGAAATCTAATGGAATGTTGGCCTTCATAACAAGAGGCTCTCAGTATAGGAGTAGAGAGGTTCTTCTGCAGTTGTATAGACCTCTTGTAAGACGACATCTGGAGTATTGCGTACAGTTTTCTTCTCCTAATTTGAGAAAGGACATCCTTGTGATTGAGGCAGTGCAGCGTAGGTTCACAAGACTGATGCCTGGGATGGCGGGACTGTCATATGAGCATAGATTGAAAAGACTAGGCTTGTATTCACTGGAGTTCAGGAGGATGAGGGGATATCTTATAGAAACATATAAAATTATAAAAGGACTGGACAAGCTAGATGCAGGAAAAATGTTCCCAATGTTGGGCGAGTCAAGAACCAGGGGCCACAGTCTGAGAATAAAGAGGAGGCCATTTAAGACTGAGGTGAGAAAAAACTTTTTCACCCAGAGAGTTGTGAATTTGTGGAATTCCCTGCCACAGAGGGCAGTGGGAGCCAAATCACTGGATGGATTTAAGAGAGAGTTTGATAGAGCTCTAGGTGCGAGTGGAAGCAAGGCATATGGGGAGAAGGCAGGCACGGGTTATTGATTGGGGACGTTCAGCCATGATCACAATAAATGGCGGTGCTGGCTCGAAGAGCCGAATGGCCTCCTCCTGCACCTATTTTCTGTGTTTCTATGGCTATGTTTCTATGAAGCCGAAGAGATTGTCCGTAGACCTCCAAGACAGGTTTGTATCGAGACGAAGATCTGGGGAAGGGTATAAAACATTGTCTGCAGCAGTGCAGATCCCGAAGAGCACAGTGGACTCCGTCATTCTTAAATGGAAGGACTTTTAAACCACCTTTATAGAGCTGGCCGAACGGCCAAACTGAGCAATCGGGGAGAAGGGCCTTGGTCAGGGAGGTGACCAAGAACCCAACTCTGACAGAGCTCCAGAGTTCCTCTGTGGAGATGGGAGAACCTTCCAGAAGGACAACTATATCTGCAGCACTCTACCGATCAGGCCTTTATGTTAGAGTGGCCAGACGGAAGCCACTCCTCAGTAAAAGACACATGACAGCCCGCTTGGAGTTTGCCAAAAAGCACCTAAAGGACTCTCAGACCATGAGACACAATATTCTAAACTAAACTAAACACCAGCTATCGCTCCGTACATTTGCACTATCCTACACACTCGGGGCAATTTACAATTTGGCCTAAGCCGATTAGCCATCAAACATCTTTGGAGTGCGGAAAGAAAACGTATCACCCGGAGAAAACCCACGCGGTCACGGAGGTAACGTACAAACTACGTGCAGACAGAAGCAGTAGTCAGGATGAAACCCAGGTATCTGGCGCAGTAAGGCAGCTACTCTCCCGATGCGCCACAATGTCGATTCTAAAAAGGAAGGGAACCAGTCCCGGGAGGAAGTTTTACCAGTGGAGAGTTTAAACAAGATTGATGGGGACGAGAGAGGGAGGGCGGGTGGAGCAATCTATATAGGAGGCATGTGAGATGTAGTAGGCAAATACCTCTGTCATAGAGAGCACGATGAGCCGACGGGACCTACAGATGCAATTGAGAGATGATAGAAAGAAGGGAAGCGTGCTCGCATTTATTGCTATTCCTAACCCACCCCCATCTGGGGTTGGTGGTAACTTGCCAGAATCTCCCTCTCTCTCCCCGCCCCCCCCCCTCTCTCCCCCCACACTCTCATTTCTAACCGTCGCTCGGAAAGTTTGGAGCCTTGCCAGTATTCGTTGCTCATATTTAAGGTCATAAGGTCATAAGTGATAGGAGTAGAATTAGGCTATTCGGCCCATCAAGCCTACTCCGCCACTGAATCATGGCTGATCTTACTCTCCCTCCTAACCCCTGTCTCCTGCCTTCTCCCCATAACCCCTGACACCTGTACTGATCAAGAATCTATCTGTGCATTAAAAATATCCTCTGACCTGGCCCCCACAGCATTCCGTGGCATGGAGTTCCACAGGGAAGCGTGTCACATGGAACTACCCTCTGACTAAATAAATATCTCCTCACCTCCTTTCTAAAAGAGCGCCGTTTAATACGGAGGCGATGACCTTCGCTCCTCGCACCAGTGGAAACATTCTTTCCACAGTAACTCTATCCAAGCCTTTTAGTATTCGGAGTTTCAATGAAGTCCCCCCTCATTCTTCTAAACTTCATTGAGTACAGGCCCAGTGCCGATAAACGCTCATCATTATGGTAAACTATTCATTCCTGTGATCATTCTGGTAAAGCTCCTCTGGACCCTCTCCAGAGACAGCACATCCTTCCTCAGATACGGAGCCCAAATTTGCTCACAGTACTTCAAATGCGGCCTGACCAGCTCCTTATAGAGCCTCAGCATTACATCTCTATTTTTGAATTCCAGGCCTCTTGATATTAATACAAGCATTGAGTTTGCCTTCCTTATTACTAGCCACATCTGTACGGTGAGCTTCCTAGTAATATTTGCCCATCCCCAATAGATCACCCTGGCGGTAGGGGCAATATGAGTTATCGCTCATCGCTAAACGCCGCTGATGAAGGTGTAGGGGAATGGGACTTGCCCGCGTTTTTGCCCATCAGTAATAGCCTGGGAGCTTCCCACCACGTATCACCCACCCCTAATCGCCGTTCGAATCTGAATAACCCAACAGTATTTAACGCCCAATCCAATAGGGAAGGTAGGATCATCTTGTTATAGGAAGAAACTGCAGATGCTAATTGAAACAGAATATAGACCTAAATATGTAACTCAGCCGGGCAGGCAGCGTCACTGGAGAGAAGGAATGGGCGATGTTTCGGGTCGAGACGCTTATTCAGACTGTGAGTCAGGGGAGAGGGAGATACATAGGTAAGGAATTCTAAGGAGTGAAAAAGTGATGAAGGAGATGAGATCAAGGTAAATGTAGAATAGATCTTTGACAGCCAGGTGAAGGTAACAATTAGAATTGATTAGACATAGGTTATGGGAAGAAGACAGGATAATGGGGTTAGGAGGGAGAGATAGAGCACCCTTGATTAAATGGCGGAGTAGACTTGATGGGCTGAATGACATAATTGTACTCCTATCACCAAGGCCCTTATGATACCAAAGCAAACAGAGATAACATGTAAACGAGGACAGTCAGACTAGTCGGAGAACTGGGAAGTGGGGAGGGATAGAGAGAGAGGGAATGCATGGGTTACGTGGGGTTCCTAGAAATGAGTAAATTAACCTATGATGAGCATTTGTCGGCATTGCGCCTGTAATCGCTGGAGTTTAGAAGAATGGGGTGGGGGAGGGGGGGGGGAGGGGGGGGGAGGGGCTCATTGAAACATACAGAATGGTGAAAGGCTTGGATAGAGTGGATATGGATATGATGTTTCCACTATTGGGAGAGTCTAGGACTAGAGGTCATAGCCTCAGAATTAAAGGACGTTGTCTTTAGGAAGGAAATGAGGTCAAATTTCTTTAGTCAGAGGGTGGTGAATCTGTGGAATTCTTCGCCACAGATGGCTGTGCAGGTCAGGTCAGTGGATAATTTTAAGGCAGAGATAGATAATTTTTTTTATTTATTTTTTATTTTTATTTTTATTTTTATTTTTATTTTTTTTATTTTTTTATTTTATTAGAAGTAAGTACAATTGTATACAATCATATTTTCATAATACCTTTTATGTACAGCTTCTTATTTTTTAAATTTTTTAAAATAAAGAAGAAAAGGAAAAAAGTTAGATAATGAAAAATAGAAAAATGTGAGATATATAGTGTGTGAAAAAGAAAAATAAAGAATGAAATAAGAAAGTTGAGACATAGAAAATAGAAGAAAGAGAATAAATGAAAAGAAGAGAAGAAAAGAAAATAGAAGGAGATCATTTATAATCTTGACCATCCGCAGTCACGGATTAGCTTTTACACCTGTTTTGCACCATACGTTTCCAAAAAGACGACAAATGGAGACCAACTCGTTATGAATTGGTCAAATTTATCTATTAGGAGGAATCGCATTTCCTCAAGATGTGCGGTATCCAACATACTTGCAATCCACATTTTGAGCGTTGGTATTGGTGTATTTTTCCAAAATTTCAATATTATTTTTTTTGCTATTATTAAACCATAATTAAAAATTGACTTTTGAGATGAGCTCAATTTGTTCCCGTCTTCCATTACCCCAAATATAATCAATTCATTATTGGGTTCCATTTTTGTCTTAAATAATTTTGTAAATATTTCGAAAATATCACTCCAAAATCCATGAAGTTTTATACAAGAAACAAAAGAGTGTGTTATAGTTGCTTCTTGGATTAAACATTTATCGCAAATGGGCGATATATTTGGATAAAATTTATTTAATCTTGTTTTTGAGTAATATAATCTATGTAAAATTTTAAATTGGATTAGATTATGTCTTGCGTTAATCGAACACTTGTGAATGTATGTCAAATACTTTTCCCATGTAGCCTTCGTAATTTTTATCAATAATTCCCGTTCCCACTCTTCTCTAATTACCTCGGTCACAGGTAAATCTATATTTAAGATACTATTATATAAATATGCTATTAATTTTTGTGTATCAGCTTTTATATTCATTACTTCTTCTAGTAAATCAGGAGTTATTTTTTGATATCCCTGTATGTAGAGATAGATAAATTGTTGATGAGTAGATGTATGAAAGGTTGTGGGGAGTAGGCAGGAGAATGGGGTTGAGAGGGAGAGGTAGACCAGCCATGATTGAATGGCGTAGATTTGATGGGCTGTATAGCCTCATTCCATTCATATCACTTTTGACATTATGATCTTAAGTTATAGAAGTCAATATCAATACGGCTGTGGTGTAAGCTGCCCAAGCGAATGAGGATCCTGGTAATATTTAACCGCATACCGCTAATTGGTCTTGAGAAGAGGGGACTATATCAGCAGTGATCATCCATCCGCAGTCGCCTCCTCGTGAGCGTGAGAAATAGCTAGCATTTATCGGAATGGAATATTTTATTATCACATGTGACAAGGCACAGTGAATTTCTTTGCTTGCGGACCCACTGTCTGTAAATAGCGGATACCCACGGCGCTGACAAAGTTACAAGGTACGCCGCCCGGCTCCTCCTTTATTCTCACCTCCCCCCCCGCTTCCTCCACAGCGGTTACCCGACGGCGGGTCCCCATTTACCCTTGTTCCCCTCCATCAACCCCCACCCTCCCCATTTTCCATTGTTCTCCCCCACTCACCCTCCCCCCCCATTGTCCATTGTTCTTCCCCTCCCTCAGGCGGTCACACCAAGGCGGGTTCTCCTTTATCCATTGTTATCCCCCTTACCCACATCCCTCCCCAATGTCCATTGCTCTCCCCCCATCATTCCAAGGGGGGAGAGGGATGCAGACGCGAAGAGAGGTGGTTTGGAATTGGAGAGAGGTGGAGAGAGGGAGACAGTGAGCGAAGAGGGGGACGGAGGGAGGGAGGGAGGTGGAGGAAGGGAGGGAGAGAGGAAGGGAGGGGGAAGGGGAGAATGGAGCATGTGTAAGGGTCGTAGGATGGGAGGTGGAAAGGCGAGGAAGATGTGTGAGAGAAGAGGGTAACGGCGAAAGAAGAGAGAGAAGGAAGGGATAGAATGAGAAATGGGTGAGAGAAGGGGAGAGGGCGATTGGGAAGTGGGAGGGATAGGGCAGAGGGAGAGAGGGAGAGAAGGAGGGAGGGAGAGAGGGAGGGAGGGAGGGGAGGGAGGGATGGAGGGAGGGAGAGAGGACAGTGGGAGGTAACAGGAGGGAGGGAGGGAAGGGGACGGAGAGAGGGAAGTAGGAGAGGGAAGGAGATGTGTGAGAGGGGAAGCGAGGGGAAGAAGGCGCAGTGAGAGGGTACAGTGGGTGAGGAGAGGGATGAAGTGAGTGGAAGCAGAGGGAAGCGAAGCAGGTAGAGAGAAGCAGATAGGTAGAGAAAGTGATAAAGGGGCGTAGCGAAATATGTACATGAGGGAAGGGGAGAGAGAGGGAAGGTTGGGGAAGGGAAGTGGGAATTCGAGAGGAGGAAATTGGAGGAAGTAGAGAGGGAAAATTATAGGTGGGCAGGGGACGGGAAAGGGGAATGTGGGAGGGAGAAGGGCGGGGTAGTGGAGAAAGAAGGAGGAAGAAAGGGAAGGAAAAGGAGGAAGGGAGGGGGAGAAGCTTGGATGGAAGGAATGAATGATGAATTTAAGAGGGGCGTAGTGAGATGGAGGGGAGGTAAGGGGAAAGAAGGACGGTGGTGGGAGTGGTAATAGAATGGACAGAGTAGATGGAAATGGGAGGGGGAGTTGGGGGAGAGAGTGGGAGAGGAGGTAGAGAGAGAAGGGGATGGGAGAGGGGAACGGGAGAGAAAGGGGGGAGGAATGGGAACGGGGAAGAGGGAATGAAAATGAGGGTTCGCGGAGGGGAATAATACATGGGGGATGGAAGGGATAGGTGGTGAGGTGTAAGGAGAAGGGGATTAAGAGGGGTAAGAGGAAGTGCGAATGGGAATGGTGTGGAAAGAATGAGTGGGAGGGGGAGATAGCTGAAGGTAGATGGAGAGGAACGTAGGAGAGGTGGAGGGTTAATGGGGAGAGGGGAGGATGCAAGGGAAAGAGGAAAGGGAACGGAAAGGGAAGGTAAGGAGAGCGAGGGGCGGAGAGAGAGGGACGGATGGGACATGGAATTGCGGGATACGGAAGGAAATAGAGGGGGAGGGAAGTTTGTGAAAAAGGAAGATTGGGAGCAGTCAGAGAGTGGGATAAGTCGGCGTAGAGAGAGGGGAAGGAAGTTAGGGGAGGCAGAGAGAGAAGGTGAGAGAGGGAAAGAGCGAACAGAGGAATGGAGAACAAGGGGAAGAGGGGGAGGGGGTAAGGAGAGAAAGTGGAGAGGGATAAAGAGAAGGGAATGTAAGTAAGTAAGTTTATTGGCCAAGTATTCACATACAAGGAATGGTGAGAGAGATGGGGGAGGAATGAGAGGTGGGAAGATGGAGAGAACTAATTAGGAATGAAAGAAGGCCGGAGTTAGAGCAGGGAAAGGGAAAACGGGGGACCGGTGAGAAAGAATTAGAGAATGGGAAGAAGAGTGGGAAGGATAAATAGCAGAGAGGTTGGAGGAGAAAGATGAGAGTGGAAGGGTTGGGTGGGAAGGGTTGAGGGGATTTGAGTGGGAAGAAGGGAACCGGGAGAGTGGGAGAAAGAAGGAGTGCAAAGGGAAGTGGGAGAGGAAAGAGGAATGGTGGAAGGTTACAGTGGGAAGTTGGAGAAGGGGAAAGGGGAAGAGGAAAGAGGGATTGGAAGGGATGGTTCGGGTAGGGGTAAAAGAAACAGGGGATGAAGGAAAGAAGGAAGAAGGGGATTAAACAGGTGTGGCGGTCGAGGAGAAAAGGTGGGTGATGATGGAGTGGGCAGGAAAGGGGGAGATATTAGCGATGAGGGAAGGAGACGAGGTGAGGAGATGAATGGAGAGATGGATGACAAACGTGTAGAAGGAAGGTGTAGGGGTGAGGGAGCAGGGAATGGGTAATAGTGTGAGGGGAAGAAAGTCCAGCGGCAGTGGAAAGAGTAAGGCGGAGCGAGGCACAAAGAGTGGGGGAAGAGACTGAGGGAAAGGGATAGCGGGAAGTGAAAGAGAGGGCCGGAAGAGAGGAAAGGAGGGAAGGTAGGGAAGGTCACGTGTATGGGCACGGAAGGATAGAGAGGGGAAAGAAAAATATGTGAAGGGGCAAAGTGGAGCGGACAGGGAAGTAAGGGAAGGAGAGGCAGAGGGTATGGAAATTGGGGGTAGGGAGGAAAGGTGGGCGAGAGGATGAGGGCGAAGAGGAAATAGAAAGGGGGAGGGCAGGTCCGAAAGAGGAAGGGAGATGGGAGATGGGAGATGGGAGAAGGGATTGAACGGGAGATGGTAGGGGTCATGGGGAGAGAGAGGATGAATGAAAGACGGGCGGGGAGCGAGGAACCAGAGGGAAGGAGAGATAATGAAGGAGGGGAGAGAGAGAAAGGAAAGGGTCCAGGGAAGGGGCGGGATGGGTGGCAAGAAGCGGGGAAGAGAGACGGGTAGGTAGCGAATGGAGGGAATGGAAGGGACAGAGGGTGGGAGAGGAAGGGGAGGAAGATGTGAGAGAGAAGAGGGGAAAGGTAGAAGAGAGAGAAGGAAGGGGAGAGAACGAGAAATTGGCGAGTGAAGCGGAGAGAGAATGGAGGGGAGGTTGTAGGGAGGTAAGAAGAAATAGGGGATGGAGGTGTAAGAAGAGAGGGATTAGAGCGATGAGGAGGGAGAGAGGGAAGAGTGGTTGAGGATGGAACGGGGAAGAATGAGTGGTAGGGGAGTGAGCAGAAGGATACGGAGTGGTGAGGTATGGAGAGAGGAACCACGAGGGGGGAAAGAGGAAGTGAGGGAATGTTGAGGAGGGAGGTGTGCGAGGGACAGACAAGGGAGAGGAGGGGGGTTGAGAAAGGTAGAGAAGGTTACGTTCGGACACCAGGTACACTTTCGTAACAAACGCACACTGGCTAATTTGTGGAGTGCCCCGAGATCGGTAAATCTTTACTATCGTAAGGAAAGGAAACGCAATGCCAGCATTTATGTCAAAAGGGCTTGTATATGAAAACACGATGTCATGCTGAGGCTCTGCAAGGCGCAGGTCAGGCCGCATTTGGAATATTGTGAGCAATTTTGGGCACCGTATCTGAGGAAGGATGTGGTGGCTCTGGAGAGGGTCCAGGGGACCTTTACAATAATGCCCCCAGGAATGAGTAGGTTAACCCATGATGAGCGTTTGTCGGCGCTGGGCCTGTACTTGCTGGAGTTTAGAAGAACGAGGGAGGACCTCATT
This sequence comes from Malacoraja senta, assembly GCA_038087875.1. Lineage (NCBI taxonomy): Eukaryota > Metazoa > Chordata > Chondrichthyes > Rajiformes > Rajidae > Malacoraja > Malacoraja senta. Next base: position 2,159,267 of record JAXLNO010005841.1, read on the forward strand.
AAAACATACAGAATAGTGAAAGGCTTGGATGTGGAGAGTATGTTTCCAGTAGTGGGAAAGTCTAGGACTAGAGGTCATAGCCTCAGGAATGAAGGACGTTCTTTTAGGAAGGAGATGCGGAGAATTTTCTTTAGTCAGAGGGTGGTGAATCTGTGTAATTCCTTGCCACAGAAGGCTGTGGAGGCCGTCAGTGGCTACATTTAAGGGAAAGATAGATAGATTCTCGATCAGTACGGGTGTCAGAGGTAATGGGGATAAGACAGGAGAATGGGGTTAGGAGGATGAGATAGGACAGCCGTGATTGAATGGCGGAGAAGACTTGATGGTCCTAATAGTCTAATTCTACTCCTATCGAATGACATTATGACCTGTCGGGAGTGGCCAGAAGGGAGCGCCGCCAGACGCGGGGAGGGGGAGGGGGGGAGGTGGTGAGGATAGTGACAAGGAGGGCTGCGGGAGGGAGGGATAGGGGAGGAGGGAGCGCTGACTCAATAGTGGGACGGGCGGCTTGGAGGGAGCGTCGCAGGAGGGGCGGCGTCATTCCACTCAAGAACCGCACCATTCTCTCTCAACAAAACTGCCTTCCTTTGTCACAGGGGAAAAAATATTTAGCAAAAGCTCGGGAAATTCTTCGGATCTAAACAAAGATACTTTTCTTGCCAGTAAACAGGAAATAATCATTTGGAGTAATTAGTGATTGCTATGTTCCCGGGTATAACGAGTCAAATCCAGTGGAAATGTTTTTGAAAATGATATGAATCAACAAATCTCCACTAATTGTCTTCCTGTTAGGAATATTCACTGACCAACCCATCCCGATTTACTGCTGTGGAAAATGTTAATGAAAGTCACTGCAGAAAAGTCACTGCAGAAATGTTCAAATTCAAGACTGAAGCACTCCTGACAGAAGTATGCAATTGTACTTGATATTTTGAAAGGCAAACATTTCTGTTCAATGCAGGGGAAGTATTCGATTCGTTTTTTAAAAGGCGCTTTAGATGGCAAGATATGTTCCCTCCACACCGCCCCGCACTCCCGCGTCGAACACAGCGCGAAGCTCGACCCCCACCTTCAAATTACATAGAAACATAGACATAGAAACATAGAAAATAGGTGCAGGAGTAGGTCATTCGGCCCGTCGAGTCAGCACCGCCATTGAATATGATCATGGCTGATCATCCAAATTCAGTCCCTCGTTCCTGCTTTCTCCCAATATACCTTGATTCCATTAGCACAAAGAGCTATGTCTAACCTTCTCTTGAATACATCCAGTGAATTGGCCTCTACTACCTTCTGTGGCAGGCAATTCCACATATTCGCAACTCTCTGGGTGAAAAAGTTGTTCCTCATCTAAATCCTAAATAGAATTGTCCTCATCTGGTCCAAAAGGCCGCAGCGAGACAGCTGACGGGCACCCGAAAAAGGGACCACATCACCCCGATTCTGACCTCTCTCCACTGGCTCCCTGTGCGGTTCCAAATACATTTCAAGATACTTCTTTATGTTTACAAAGCCCTTAACAGGCTTGCCCCCACCTACATCAAAAGTCTGCTTACCCACCACACCACCTCCAGGTCCCTCAGATCGGCTGACTTGGGGTTACTGAACATCTCGCGGTCTAGGCATATGCTCTGGGGTTGCTGCTCCTAGACTGTGGAACAGCATCCCCCTTCCCATCAGAACTGCTACCTCCATCGACTCCTTTAAGTCAAGACTAAAAACTAATCTTTACTCTCAAGCCTTTTTTGGTCGTCCTCTGAGGGAGGGCTATATGTATGTATTTATCTATGTACTTAATCTATGACCCAATGTTGTATAACGTTAGTACCTCCACCAATGTAAAGCACTTTGGCCAACGAGAGTTGTTTTTTAAATGTGCTATAGAAATAAAAGTGACTTGACTTGACTTGACTAAATGGCCTACCCCTTACTGTTTAACTGTGACCCCCTGGTTCCGGACTCCCCCAACATCGGGAACACTTTTCCTGCATCTAACCTGCCCAATCCCATGAGAATTGTATATGTATCTATTGATTACCCCTCATCCTTCTCAATTCCAGTGAATATCAGCCCAGTCGATCCATTATTTCATCATTTGCCAGTTCAGCCATCCCAGGAATTAACCTGGTGAACCTCCGCTGCACTCCTTCAGTAGCCATAATGTCGTTCCTCAAATTAGGAGACCATACCTGCATACATGCACAAACCCGGAGTCAGACAGGAGAGGAGCTGTTCTGATGGCTGGGAGGATTTGAAGAACTTTTGATTTGTTTGGCGAGGTGGGACGAAAGCAGTTAGATTTTGTAGTTCGAGGCATCGTCGGA
>JAXLNO010005841.1:2166849-2248031 GCA_038087875.1 Malacoraja senta
GGTCGGTGGAATCCAGGGCCACCTCTGGTAGTCCTTCTCCAGTGACGCCATGTCCTCCCTCGCGTCCTGGAACTCTCCTTCCTCCAGCCCCTCTCCCACGTACCAGTGGACAAAGGCCCGCTTGGCGTACATCTTGTCGAACTTCAGGTCCAGGCGGGTCCAAGCCATGGCGATGGCGGTGGTGTTGCTCAGCATGCAGAGGGCGCGTTGCACCTTGGCCAGATCGCCCCCCGGTACCACCGTCGGGGGCTGGTAGTTGATGCCCACCTGCGGGGGTAGGGAAAGTGCAGACATTGGATTTCCATTCCTGGAACATGCGAGCGCGTCCCAACCCCTTCGAAGTGTAAACCCCGTGTTCTGTGTGAATTGAAGAGCTGCTGTTCCCCGGGCGAGGGCGCTGGAAAGGGGAACGTGGCAATTAAGTGATGAACCCAATTCTTTACTTCCGCGCCTATCCGAAGCTCAATGTTCCCTGGAGTATATTTACTGACCGATTACCCGGTAGAAAGAGGTACTTCGGCCCACCGTCTCCATGCTCGTGAATTACTTCAAATCCACCCACACTCCTCCATCCCTAGCGCCCGCATCAGGACAGGATGTCTCCTGCAAATGTTGGGACCGGGTTAGAACATTCCCATGGGATGCCTACATAGTGTTGGGGTGTTGAGTAGGGAGGGCACAGTGGTGAGAGAGGAGGAGGTACTTGTTCATTTATTGTCGATGAATACAGTGACCTATTTAACATTTCTAAATACGCCGTTTACCTGAGGTAGCGGACATATACAGCCAATGCCCCTCCTGCACCGGGTACACACAGTTTTGTCTCAAAACCTTCACTCACCTTGAAACCGGTCGGACACCACTCCACGAACTGGATGCTGCGCTTGCTCTTGATGGTGGCGATGGCGGCGTTGACGTCCTTGGGGACCACGTCCCCGCGGTACAACATGCAGCACGCCATGTACTTGCCCTGGCGGGGGTCGCACTTCACCATCTGGTTGGCCGGCTCGAAGCAGGAGTTGGTGATTTCGGCGACCGTCAATTGCTCGTGATAAGCCTTCTCGGCCGATATCAGGGCGCGTAGGTGGCGAGCGGGAAGTGGATACGCGGGTAGGGGACCAGGTTGGTTTGGAACTCAGTCAGGTCCCACGTTGAGGGCGCCGTCGAAGCGCAGCGAGGCGGTGATGGACGACACGATCTGCGCGATCAGGCGGTTGAGGTTGGTGTAGGTGGGGCGCTCGATATCCAGGTTCCGCCGACACACGTCGTAAATGGCCTCGTTGTCCACCATGAAGGCGCAGTCGGAGTGCTCCAAGGTGCAGTGGGTGACGAGCACCGAGTTGTAGGGCTCGACCACGGCGGTGGAGATCTGCGGCGCCGGGTAGACGGAAAACTCCAGCTTGGATTTCTTACCGTAGTCGACGGACAGTCTCTCCATGAGGAGGGAGGTGAAGCCCGAGCCGGTGCCGCCCCCGAAACTGTGGAAGATGAGGAACCCCTGCAGTCCGGTGCACTGATCGGCCTAGGGTGGAATTCAAGCGGAAATGATCAATAGAAGACCAGATGTGACGTTACTGATGAACGCTACCAAGCTACATCTGAGGTTTAGCGCAAGATAGGACTGGAGTGATCGAGCGACATCGTTTATTCATTACCCTATCCAGCAGCTAAATGCTAATCTGTTTGGCAGTCTGGGCTGGCAGGATTTGTCTATATTGCGTCGCTATACGTGTGAACACTTCCCATCCACATTTCTGTCCAAATCACTTCCGAAATTCGGAACGTTTTTCGGCCTCCGACGTGTTATAACAAGAGACACCTGCGCTTAATTTGGGTTGACTTGTCAATAAAGATATATAGCTCTGGAAAGGCTGTATTGAGAGCAATCTGTGCTGTTCCGGTTGCTCTATTTCTGGAAGGACGTGCAGATTTAGATGAGGGCGCAGATAAGTTTCTCTAGAATTATGCCCGGATTTGAGGCTTTTAGCACCAACAAAAAAACAACCTGTATTGTTTATTTGTCGGAGACTTGATAGATATTAATGCAAATAATGTAATTCATGGAATCATGGAGTGATACTGTATGGAAACAGGAATAGAGGATTTATGCGGATTGCTTGGCCAAATCTGGATGATTAATTTCAGAGAACTGATAGATATTTATGCAAATACGAGATATATACGCAGGGTACATATTCAGAACCCTTTTAGCGAGGTTTGGAAATGTCACAGCAGACTGGGCATAGTTTTAAGGTGTGGTAAGTGCACAGTAGCCCCAGTTCTCAGATAACGCTTGGGACAGGAAGACACTCACGGAAGTTCGGTGGTAATACAAGAAATCTTGGAAGCTCCATTGAAAGTCCACCTACCACCTTCCGTATGCGATCCAACACCAGGTCCACGATCTCCTTCCCGACCGAGCAGTGTCCCCGGGCGTAGTTATTTGCCGCGTCTTCTTTTCCGGTGATGAGCTGCTCGGGATGGAAGAGCTGCCGGTAGGTGCCGGTCCGCACCTCATCTACAGCGGAGGGAAGAGGGAACAGATAATTAATCAGCGCCACAAGCGCCCTTCTTTGCACGACGCGGGGAGGTTTTGAGACAAACCCGGACACATGAGGCGTCGCCCGCCGTTCAAAATTACCGATCACCGTGGGCTCCAAGTCGACGAACACAGCGCGCGGAACGTGCTTGCCCGCCCCCGTCTCGCTGAAGAAGGTGTTGAAGGAATCGTCGCCGGCTCCGATGGTCTTGTCGCTGGGCATCTGTCCATCCGGCTGGATCCCGTGCTCCAGGCAGTACAACTCCCAGCAGGCGTTTCCGATCTGGCACCCGGCCTGGCCGACGTGAACTGAAATACACTCGCGCTGGAGATGGGGGGAAACACGGGATTAGTATCGGATGTGGATACGTTTTGAGAGACGGAGAAAATGGGGTGGGGCTTATAGTCACCCGGATACTGTTAGGCGCGTGCCATCCATTCTCCCTTGATGATTCTTCCTATGCTCGAAGTATAACCCCGCCCCCTCCGCCTCCCCCGATTCCGTCGCAAGAAACCCACCCCCGTCTGTGTGCACGTGCACGTCAACCGGGCCTCACGGCGATAACAGGATTCTCTGAGCTCCCATTTCTCCGATTGGTGCACGCCGCCCACAGAGGGTTCCCGTCCACCAATCAGCAGCCTGTCTCCATGGAACGCGGCGGTCCTCAGAATTCCAACACGTAACCCACCATAATGTCCTGCGATCACCGCAGCCCTCGACAATGACTGGCTGACACCGCCGGTCGCGTTATTTATATCCCGTCATTATGGGGAGGCCCATCGTCTGATTGGTCGGCCAGGAGAATGGTTGCTAGGTGCCATGTGCACAGTTAGAGGCGGATGGGCGCTGATTGGCCGCTTTGTCTAAAGGGCGGGGTCAAATGTTGGCCGCAGTAGATAATGGACATTGTTGTCTCATGTTAATCAGGGTTCCCTCACTGAGTCAGATCCCCAAGCACGGGGACCCCCTACATGTCCCCTGGAATCAAATATGCACCCATCAGATCACGCAAACTGCCCTGCAATCGTATGAATATATATAGGGGCGGGAATAGACCGTTAGGCCCCTCGGGAATGTCCGCCATTAAACAATTGGCGCCCACAACACCCACTGATTTCTAGTTTGAATGTACTCAGCTCCACTGGGCTGTGTTCACCACCAAATGTTTGAAGAAATGTTTGTTCGGCCGAGTCCAAATTAGCTGAAAAGCAGAAGAAAAGAAACCATGAGAGCGTGTAATGTCAGATTTAGAAATAGATACGTCCCAGCTGTTATTAGACTCTTGAGCAGACCCCCTATAAGCTAAGGCTGCATCCCGATCTTCTAACCGAGGTCACCGTGTTATAGAAGGATGTGGTCAAGCTGCAAAGGGTGCATGGAAGATATACGAGTCTGTTGCCAGGATTCGAGGGCCTGAGCTGTAGTGATAGTTTGAGGAAGTTATTCCTTGGAGTACAGGCGGAGGAGGTGGTGAACGTATAGAGGTGTGCAAAATTGCTAGAAATAGATTGCATAAATGCACAGAGTCCTTTGCCCAGAGAAGGGGAATCCAGAAAGAGATGACATAGGATTAAGGTGAAGGGGGAAAGATTTCATAGGAATCTGAGGGGTAACTATTTGCGCTACTTGCTGCCCTTGTACATGGATTGATTGTACTCATGTACGACATTATTTGACGCAAACAAAAGCCTTTCACTGTAGCTCCATACACATGACAGCCTAAGACACAAAACTGAGCTTGTACCTCGTAAACAAGACTCAGGGCTGGGTGTGGGTGCGTTTGGGGGAAAGGATTGCAGCTTTAACGAGAAAATTAGCAGTGGCGGCATCGTTTTCCTTCCACGCTCCAAAGACGTACAGGGTTGTAGGTTAATTGGCTCGTATTAATGTAAATTGTCCCCAGTGTGTGTAGGATACTGTGATTGTGCGGAGATCGTTAGTCGGTGTGCACTCGTTGGGCCTAAAGGCCTGTTTCCGCGCTGTATGTTTAAACTAAACTAAACAAAACAAAACAAAACCCAATCACTATTTTTCGCTCTACCTTACTAGTGTATCGTCATATTTCAATATCTTTGTTGCTTCGCTCTGTGTCTTCGCTCTTATCTGTTCTATAGTGCCATTATTGATCAATCATGCCTGCCATAAATATGACATTAACGGCGGATATCCCTGTTGCCTGTTCGGTCGCCTCCTCCATGGAGAGGCGACTTTTTCCAGGTCGCCACCCCCGTGGCCTAACATCAAGGATCGGCGCGGCCTTTCCCGGAGACGCGCCCGGGGCTTCAGCGGCAGGCGCAGCGTGGACTCTCGGCGTGGAGCGGGTGAGCCCTCGCTGGAGGGGAGCGCTCCGTTTCGCTGGCTCGGGGCAGCCGGCAGCCTGAAGTCGCGGTCTGCAGAGCTCCAGCTGGTGCGGCGTCTACAGCCCGGGATCCCTCGTGAGGGACCCGGGGGGAGAAGAAGAAGCCATCACTGCCGGCCCGCGGCTAACTTCTACCGCGGGGCCGGCATGGACTTACCAACACCCCTGCAGGGGAGATTCGACCGCCGGCCCTGCAGTCTACGGTGCTTCTGGCTGCGGCGGAGACTTTAAATCTCGACAGCCGGCGTGCGGCCTACAACAAGTTAAAGCCGCGGTCTCCGGTGAGGAAGAGCCGATCCTGGACTGACTCTGGACTCTGGTCCTGTCCACGGAGGGGAAATGGAGGAGGATTGGCCAAATTTTTGTGCCTTCCACCACAGTGTTGAATGCTGTGGTGGATGTTTGTGTTACATTTTTTTATTGTGGTTGTGTGTTCTTTATTATGTATCGCTGCTGACAACCCAAAAATTCCACCTGTGTGGTCACTAAAATATAATACAATGTAATAATAATTGACAATATTATCAATTCAAAAATGTAAGACTGTAATGATGTTAATAGGTTGTGTACTTATCTCCAATAAAAAATATTTTCAAAAAATATATATAATACAATACAATACAATACATCGTCATAAGCTATGACAACAGAATTAGGCCGTTCGACCCGTTAAGTCTATTCCGCCAGCATGGCTGATCTATCTTTCCCTCTCCACCCCAATATCCTTCCATAACACCTTACGCCCTTATATCAATCTTCGACTTGAATATCCATTGACAACCTCTACAGCCTTCTTTGGCAATGAATTCTCCAGATTCAGTACCCACTGTCTGAAGAAATCCCACATCATCTCCTTTCCAAACGTACTCTATTTCATTCTGACGCTGTGGCCACCGGTCCTAGAATATCCTACTAGTGGAAACGTCCTTTCCACATTTCAGTATTCCGTAACTTTCAATGAGACCCACCACCCCCTCCATCGTTTTAAACTATACGGAGTACAGGCCCAGTGCCATCAAACGCTCATCATATGCTAACCATATACCAATCATTCGTGGGATCATTCTCGTAAACCTAATCTGCAAAGCTACCTCATTAATCCTTCGATAAGGGCCTCAAATCTGCACAAAATACTCCAAACGCTGCATCGCCAGTGCTTTATAAAGGCTCAGTATCGCACATATGGTTTTATATTATAGTCCTCTCGAAATAAATGCTAACGTTACGTTTGTCTTCCTTATTAACCGACTCGACTAGCAAATTAACTTTTTGGGAATCGCGCCCCAGCAGTCCCAAGACGCATTGCACATCCGATTTCTGAATTCTCCCCATTTAGAAATTAACCCACGCCTTAATCCGAAGACTGAAAAACACGACTCCACACTTTGCTACGCTGTATTATATTTACCACTTCATTGCCACGCTTTCTATCTGTCCAAGTCTATGTAGAGAGGACGTTTCCACTAGTACGACATTCTCTACAGTACCTGTCCCTCCAACTATCTTCGTATTACTTGCAAGCTTAGCCGCAAAGCATTCGATTCCCCCATCCAAATCATTGATATACAGCGTGAAATGTAGCGGCCCCAGCACTGACCCCGGAGGAACACCACTTGTATCTGGCAGACAAACAGAAAGAGCCCCCTTTAACGCTACTATTTGCCTTCTGCACCTAGTCAACCTGCTCTCCATGCTAATATCTTCGCTCAAATACCATGGACTCTCACCTTCTACCGCAGCTTCCGTGCGGGATCAAAGGCCATCTGAAAATTCATGTAAATATCCACTGAATCTCCTTGTTTATCCTGTTATTTAATTACGCAAAGAAATGCAACAGGTTCGTCGGGCAAGATCTCCCATTCACAAAACCATTCAAACGTTGGCCTGTTTTATCACCAAGTATTCAGAAACCTCATCCTTTATCATTAACTCTAAAATCTTACCAGCCACTGAAGTCAGGATAACCGGCCCAAAGCTTCCATACTTCTACTTCGCACCCTTCTTGTACAGCGGGGGGATGTTTACAATTTCCAATTCTCTGGAAATACTCCTGCCTCTAGTCATTCATGAAAGATCACTACTCATGCCTCCATCATCTCTAAAGCCACCTCCTTCAGAACCCTAGTGTGAAATGCGTCTTGTCCAGTTGACCTATCCACCTTCAGACCTTTCACCTTGCCCAAAACCTCATCTTTAGTAATAGCCACTCCACTAATTTCTGAATCTCGCATTTCAGGTACGTTGCTGGTGTCTTCTACTGCGAAGTCTAATGCAAAAAGCTGATTCAATTCCTCTTTTTTGTATTCCACATTTTAAATTCTCTAGTAAGATTTTCCAACGGTCCAATGTCCACTCATGCATCTTTCTTACTCCTTATATATGTCAAGAATATTTTGATATCCTCTTTCAATTTATTGGAATACTTCCCCATTTATCTTTCCTACCCATAGTGCCTTTTTAGAACCTTCCCTTGGTTTTTCAAAGCTTGCCAATTCTCCAGACTCTCATAATTTTTTGCATTGTTATGTGGCATCCCCATTCGTTTTATGCTTTCTTTGACTTCGCTTGTCAGGCACCGTCACGTCACTCTCCCATTAGAATATTTCTTTCCCTTTGGAATAAAATGGTCCTACCTATTCCGAATTGTTCCCAGAAATTCCTGCCATTGCTGTTCCACCGTCATTCGTGCTGGGGTGGCCTTCCAATTAACATCAGCCAGCTCCTCCCGCATGCCTCTGTCGGCCACTTTGCTCACATATATCGGACACATACCATTTCATTTTCTCCCTCTCAAATGGCTGGTTGAATGTTATCATATTGTGGCCACTACCTGCAGGTGGGTCCTTTTCCTTAAGCCCCCTAATCGAATCCGTTTGAATACATAACACCAAATCCAGAATTGCCTTCTCCCCGGTAGGCTCAACTACAGGCTGCTCTGAGAAGCTATCTAATAATTACAATCATAATCATAATAGTAATTTATTAACCAAGTATATTTTGCAACATACGATGAATTTGATATGCCAGTAAAGAGCAACAGGACCCCCAAATATTTTTTTTAACACGACCATCCACCAAAACGACTCCCCTACATTCCTAACTGTGATGGAAGGCAAAAAAAAGTTCAAGCTTCTTCCCTTCATTGTCTTCCCGCGGTCGGGGCATTCGAACCTTCCGTTATCGGGGCGATCAAATGGGGGTCGAGCCCTCCGTGTCGGGGCGACCAACTCCCGCATAGGGGGATCTCAGTACCCCCTCGCTGGGCGATCGAACCCCGGGTCGAGGCTGGTGGAACCTCGTGTGGCTTGGAGCTTCCCGAAATCAGTCTCTACCCGAGACTGCGAGATCTTCGATGTTGAAATCCACAGGCCGCGGTTGGAGCGTCGATCCCAGGCAAGGGATCGCAGGCTCCGATGGTAAGTCGTCACCCCCTCGGTGGGGCTCAAAGTTAATCTCGAGCAAGGCCGCAAGCTCCATGATGTTAGGCCGCAGAGCGACCGGAGATACGATCCTGAAAACAATCGCATCTCCGGCAAAGTAAGAGATTGAAAAAAAGGTTCCCCCGAGCCCTTCCACCATCTCCCACAAAAAACCACACCAGAGAACATTAACACATACCTTTAAAACACACGAAAAATAAATAGTGGAAAAGACAGACAGACTGTTGGCGAGGCTGCCATCGCCGACGGCGCCACCCGGTAGCATTCGGAGGCATTCTACAAATTCCCTACCCTGGCGTCCAGTACCGACCTGATTTTCCCAGTCTACCTGCACATAGAAATCGTTCATCACCGTCAAATCACACTATTTGTGTAAAAAATCTTGCCCGACGCATCTCCTTTTAACGTTGTCCCTCTTAACTTAAATCTTTGCGCTCTAGTCTGGGGAAATGTCAGTTCATTTGACCACCCTGCGGCCACGAGGATATGGTCTAGAGGGACGTCCATTGCCCTCACTGCTGACGTTGATGCCGCCCTGGTGGAGTGAGATTTAAAATTGTTAGTATTAATTCCTGCACAAACCAACACTTGTTTCAGCCATCTTGAAATGGTCTGAACCGACACTTTCATATGTGGCTTTTTGTGGCTAATAAATAATGGTACTTCCGAGCTTCTGATGCCCTTGGTGCCCTCGATATAACATCGCAAGTGCGCCATTACACACAGTCGTAAATCCGTGGGATATGCTGACAGTACAAGCTTGAATCCTGACACCCCTGGTCTGCTCTGTTTTATGAGATCATAGATGTAAAACATAACGTCATTCCCAGATGATACCATACTGTCCAGTCGCAACTTCTGCAGAGTCTGAACCCTTTGCGCTGACACCAGCGCCATGAGCATGACCAACTTCAGGGTAATCTTTACCAAAGACAAGGATGTGGCTGGACCCCAATGACGAAGCAGCGTGAGTACCACACTGACATCCCATATTTCTGTATATCTAGGCCTGGGGGGATTGGAATTAAAACACCCTGCATGAACCGGGATATTAACGGATGAGATCCTACAGACTGTAGTTCTGACCCCAAGCATAAGTACGATGACAGAGCACTCCTGGCACTATTGATGGCTCTATAGCTCAACCCTTCATCAAAATACAATTTGGACAGAAACTCTAACACATCTGGGATGGATGCTGTGTGGTAACTAATGTTTCCTTGTAAGCAAAACTCCTCCCATTTCCTGACATGAGAGATGTACTGCTTTTTTGCACTATCCCTCCAGGAAGTGTGATGATATCCACGGTACGATTGGATAGTCCCAGACCGAGGTATGGCCTCCTTAAAACCTGCAAATTAACAAATTAATACGATCATACAACGGGTGTTGATCCCCAGTCACAGGGTTCACCAATAGGTTTTTACGTTTTGGAACCACCATAATAGGTTGAGTTATAATGTCCGAAATGAGAGGGAACCATGGCTGTGTAGGCCAGTCGGGTACCACCAAAACTCCTGAAGCTGAGTCCTGCTTGATCTTGGTCAAGCACCGACTGATGAGGCAGAATGGGGGAAAAGCATATATAAACACTCCGCTCCAGTGTAGCGCGAAAGCGTCTACCGCTACTGCCCCAGGGTCTGGTTCCCATGAAACATACTTCGGTACCTGGTGATTGAGTCTGGATGCAAACAAATCGATATCTGTCATCCCATACCGAACAACAATATCATTAAATACATCATGATTCAACATCCATTCTGTGTTGTCATTGAATTTGCGTGACCTGGTGTCTGCCACCATGTTGAACCTGCCTGGCAAGTAAAGAGCTGAAACCCAAATGTTTCTTTCAATGCACCAGTGCCAAATAAGGTTAGCCAATCTGTCACAAGATTCCGACTTGATTCCACCCATATGATTCACATACGCCACTGCCGTGGTGTTGTCAATCTGAAGCTGAACATGTAAGTGATGCTTGGTGGTACAATAAGCCTTAAGCCCATAAAATACTCGCAGTAACTTTAAATAATTAATTCCATGTGATTGGAGAATAAATGCCTCACGCACATTCCATCTTCCTCCGCAGCTAGAGATTGTATCAGTAGCCCCCCAACCTAGGGCACTAACATCAGTCTGTAAAACAACTGAAGGTGCTTCAATCAAAATTGTGCTGCAACAACTCGAAATGCTTCTTATCCACCACTGAACTTCAGCAATGGCTCCAGCTGGTAATTGCATGGGTCTGTTGAAATGTTGGTAATGTGGAAAGGCAGCTACCAATTTGCCAATCAAGCTAGCCACATGCCTAATTGAAGGTGATTGCTCTCCCATGAGCTTGATACAGCCTTCAATTAAATCTAATCTCTTGCCCTTGGGCAGAGTTACAGACATGTGAGTTGAATTAACTGTGAATCCCAGATAATCAATAACTTTAACCGGTATCAATTTTGATTTAGTTGGATGAATGAGAAACCCCAATCTCTCAAACATGAGTTTAACAGCTGAAACAGATAACTCAGCTGCCTCCCGAGTGTTTCCAATTATTAAGATATCATCCAAATAAGTCATTACAATATGACCCTGGACCCGGAGTAGCCCAAATACTGGTTTTAGCAGCTTTGTAAATAATCTAGGGGCTGAGGCTTAGGCAGCGCTTTAAATTGCCACAATTGCCTCATCAGCTAAATTTCAAATATCTCCGATGATATTTTTGAACAGGCACTGAGTAATATGCATCCTTTAGATCTATACATGCCATAAATCACCCTCTGGAAACCAATTGCTTGGCAGTCGCAAATGTTTCCATTTTTAAATGTATATACTGCACAAACGGATTAAGGTCCGTCAGGTCCAAAATAATCCGACTCCCACCATCTTTCTTTGGTCTAGGAAAAATATTAGATACGAATTGGTGAGGTTGACAAACTGTCTTCTTAATTACACCTTTTATATATAATTTTTCAATTTCAGCTTGAACCTCCAAATTCCCTTTTTGTGAGAAAATAAGTGCCCGCTTTGGTGTATGGTGTGTAGGCGTACACAAATTGGAAATGAATTCAATTCGAAACCCTTGTATAGTTGCAGTATAAACAACTCTGATGTTATCCCATACCATTCTTTCAGAAACCAGTGTAACCTCCCCCCAAATGGTAGGTAATTCTCACTGAATATGTTTCGACAAGCACCAGACCCACCTACCTCCATGGTTACCGGTGGAGTTCTTTGTCCCCTCGTTCTGGTGGGAAAAGTCATGTTTGCTCGTGCTCCTGCTGGAGTGCGCCAGCTGCGCACATTGAATGGCCGGCTTGGTCCTTGCCCGGACCCGGATTCGGCAAACCGCTTGTAGGGGTGCTGCCTCCGCAGGGTTCTGCTGGTCATTGGCACCTTAATGAGCCCGACGGTTTTTGCCTCGTCCTCCAGCTCCTTCACCCGTTTTGCGAGGTCTTCCCCGAACAAAACATTTGGTGGCTGGACGTTGCTAGGCTTACACAGGGCAGCGAATTTTGGTTTGATTGTAGGGCGGATGGCGCTCTTTCTAAGGCAGTTTTTCTCAAAGTGCATATTGCACATGAGAGCCAGGGCATCCTGCTGAACCTCAGTCAGGTGCCCAACATCCACCGACCTCCCGAATGCCGTAATGCCGGAAGCGAGTAGCTTCAGTACCCTTTGCAGCTTCATCTCCTGCGTCCTGATGCCTACTCCCATATGGCCCCACATGGCATGGGTTACTGCCGGCACTTTAAGCAGGATACAATTAGCCGGCGTGTCATATTTCCTAGCTGTTGCATCCATGGTCAGCTCCTGAAGCTGGTGTGAGGCGAAGTAATTTATTGTGGCAGCCAATTCTTCACCCAGCGTCTCTCCAGAATCTGTCGGGACGGCAAATCTTGCTGCCAGGAATGGGACCTCCGGCCCGTGCCCTTCGTCCCTTGGGGCAGCCTCAAATGCTAAGCCCACAGACTTGGCGTCAGACACATACTGACCCATTATGCTCTCCTCCTCCAAGAGGGAGACATTAGGCAGCCCTGTAGTAGGTGCCGCTGGCGCTGGCTGCTGGAGAGGCCGGCGCTCTTGATGGATCATCCCCTCCATTAGGAGCTCCATCCTGGATAACCGCACAAACACGGTATCCATTCTCGGAGGTGAACCCTCCCGACTGGACTCGTCCGAGTCTATCGGCCGTACAGACTTCCTGGTGGCTTTAAGCCCCACCGGCGGAGCCACGGTGCCCTCAGACACCAAGTCTGCAGTCGCTGGTTTTACTATTAGCGACTCGGTAGATGAACTAGGCGGTCGCCCGCTACCCGCACTCCCGCGGTCCTTGGTTACTTTCGCAACGGCTCGCCTTGCTCTCAACGATTTCTCCATGCTTGGACTTGCCCTCCTATAACAAGATTTACCAAGCGCAGAAACGACCTCCGACTAGTTTGACACTTACCTGAGGCTTTTTAAACTTACCGCTGGAGGAGCGCTACACCTCCGAGCTGGTCGCTGCGCCATGCGTCAGACGTAATGACGCGCATGCCGACTGGCGGGGTTCTTCACGGAATCACTCACGTGACTCCGAAGTAAAATACTCCAAAGTTAGACGATGTTCTATTAGCAGTCATTTCTGCAAAATCTAGATTTTTCCATGATAACATTACACAAAAATTAACAGCGTTAAATATAAAATATATGACTTGAAATAGGCGGCCAAACCCAAAATAGTTTAAGCAGCTTACAGGACGCCAATACGCCGTAGCCATCAACATCATGGAATAATGTGTTTACTAGTCCACTTTTCTGTCAGGAAAAGCATTTGCTAGAGCTTCCGGTGTGTTGCAAACAGGAGTTGTTAACAGCACTGATGCTCAGTGACGGCTAGCGGTCCAACAAGACATGTAGATAGAGTCGCAAAGAAGGTATACGATATGCTTGCCTCCAGCGATGGGGCATTGTGTATAAGTCAGGTGATCATGTTGCCGCCTTATAGGACATGTGTTTGGTTGCGTTCAGGTATGGTGTTGAATTGTGAGCTTTGGAGAGCGTGCAGAGGTGGTTTACCAGAATGCTGCTGGATTAGAGGATATGAGCTATAAAATGAGTTTGGACCTACTTGGAATATTTTCGCAGAAACGTCAGAGGTTGAGAGAGAGACCCAATAGAATAATTTTCAAATAGGATAGACAATCAGAACCTATTTCACCGGGGAAATTTTCAAAGACTAGGGTACACAGCTTTTACATGACGGTAGTAACATTGAAATGACATGTTGGGGGAGGGGGAATGCTTTTTATTCAGAGAATTGTGGGTGCCTGGTACACGCTCTCACGGGTGGTGGTGAAGGCAGATACGACAACGGGCATTAAGAAACTTTAAAATAGGCAAATGAATCAACAGGACATGGAAGGATTTACTGTAGATCACATGGTGGGAGAGGAAATCAAGTTAACCGCTTCACGCACATTGTGCATCCAAGGAAATTCACCTTTGATGTACAGTTCCATCTTTTAAAGAGTAGTGGACATTTAACAAAGTCTCCAGAAGGATGGAGAGGCCGTTCATTCCAGAACAATCAGACACTGAAAGTAAGCATACATGTGCAGTGAAGAAAGCAAATGGCACGTTGACCTTCATATCTAGAGGATTTGAGTATAGGAGCAAGGAGGTCCTCCTGCAGATACGTATGGCCCTGACTAGACAACAGCTGCAGTATTGTGTGCAGTTTTGGTCTCCTGATTTGTGGAAGGACATTCTTGCTATTGAGGGAGTGCAACGTAGGATCATCAGGTACATTCCCGGGATGGCGGGACTAAAATATGATGAAATAATGGATCGAATGTGTCTGTATTCACTGGAATTTGGAAGGATGAGAGGGAACCGTATATAAACATAAAATTCTTAAGGGATTGGACAGGCCAGATACAGGAAAATGTTCCCGATGTTGGGGGAATCCAGAACAAGGAGTCAAATTTTAAGAATAGGAGGTAGGCCTTTAGGACTGAGATGAAGGAAAAGTTTTTCACCCAAAGAGTTTTGAATCTGTTTAATTTTCTGCCAGAGAGGGCAATGGACAACAATTCACTGAATGTATTCAAATGAGAGTTAGATATAGCTCTTCGGACTAACGGAATCAAGGTATATGGGGAGAAAGCATGAACGGGATATTGATTTTGGATGACCAGCCATGATCATATTGAATGGCGGTGTGGCTCAAAGGGCCGAATGGCGTACTTCTGCACCTATTTTCGACGTTTCTAGTTTTCTATGTTTCTCTGCCACAAAATGAACGACGCCATCTCTTGCAGACAGTTGGTAAATTTGAAATGTCGCCGTCACATACCGGGTACTCCAATTACCGCAATGATCAGATACAGTATCATCTCCACGCTACAATATCTCTCCCGCATAGTCTGTGCTAAACCGACTGTACATTCTGTGCTAAACCGACTGTACACCCGCTTGCAGGCAAGCGATCGACATTGTGTCGCGCTCATTCACGATCCCAGAGTGTTTGTACCTTATCAGATCTCGACAAGAATAGTGAGTTTGCAACATCTTACAAAAATAGTGACATGGAAAAGAAAATTACCGAATCTCCAGAGGGATTGTTATTGCAAAACTGTGCAAAGATATCATTTGAAATTTGCAAAGAAAACAACAAATGACGACAGCTCCCCGCAGTCTCGGCTGTGGCTGATTACATTTAACTCACAGATTTCATTGCGAGACTCACATGAGTGAAACAGCGGACCACACTCCCAAGTGGGAATTACAGTATGTGCAGATGGTACACAGATGGATCAAGGGCACTTCATCCCGGTCATTCCCTCTTAGAGTCACAGAGTCATGGAGTGATACAGAGCGGAAACATGCCCTTCTGCCTAACTTGCGCACACCGGACAATAGGTCCCATCTACGCTCGTCCCACTTGCCCGCGTTTCGGTCCATATCCCTCCAAACTTGTCCTTATACATGTACCTGTCTAACTGTTTCTTAAACCTCGCGATAGTCGCTGCCTCAATAACCTCCTCCGTCAGCTCGTTCCACACACCCACCAGCTTTTGTGTGAAAAAGTTACCCCTCAGATTCCTATTCAATCTTTTCCTCTTCTCCTCAAACGTATGGTCCTCGATTGAGCAAGCGACTCCCTGCATCTACCCGAACTATTCATCTCATGATTAAATAATGCAGAATCCTTTTAAGTTACAGATTTGGCTAAGAGACTCAAATGATTTAAAGATCAGATCACATCCCTGTAATGTATTCATACATATTCATGTGTATGTAAATGAGCCGATGTTCAATATAAGCCGGGAATACTGGGTACTAAATCTCTCTCTCGTGATCCAGATGTGTAAGCCTTGTTCTTCATTCAGCCATCCGGAATATATAAAAAACATGGCGACGAGGTCGGGAGAGAGTTTGTGAACTCAGGGAGAGAGTTTGTGAACTCATCCTTTAAATACAGTACATGATTGTTTTGCAACATGCATTATTGTTTAACATATTAAACAGCAAATAGAAACATAGAAACATAGAAAATAGGTGCAGGAGGAGGCCATTCGGCCCTTCGAGCCAGCACCGACATTCATTGCGATCATAGCTGCTCATCTCCAATCTATAACCCGTGCCTGCCTTCTCCCCATATCCCTTGATTCCACCAGCCCCTAGAGCTCTATCTAACTATCTCTTAAACCCATCCAGTGATTTGGCATCCACTGCCCTCTGTGGCAGGGAATTCCACAAATTCACAACTCTCTGGGTGAAAACGTTTTTCCTCACCTCAGTCTCAAGGTATCGTTGATACTGCAGCTTCAACAATGGCAACTTGCAATTTCAACCGGCTTGCCAATATCACACTGCGCTTTCACTCTGCCTCGTCCCCAATGCATCTTTACCCTGCCTAGTTCTCATTTCGCCTTAACTCTGCACAATCCCCACCGCGCATTCATCCGGAGCACTCTTCACCACAGCTTCAAACCGCACAATCCCCACTGCACCTTCACCTTGCCGTGATCCCTTCGTACGTCCTCCTTGTCTAAATCCCGCTGCATATACACCCTGCCCAGTCCGTGCTGCATCTTTACATTATCTAGACCAACTTCCCCTCACCCTCCATAACTGAAGCTGCAGATACATCACTACCAATTCTCATCCCAACTACACACAACCCCAAACCCTTTATATGCGCATTGACTCGGTCCTTTCTCCCCCACCTCGTGCACGTTGTAATTAACCCCCCATGCCCCTCAACCCCATTGCAGATGATTCGTGTCCATTTAACAACACGCAATTATCCCGTGCAGTTCTCGTGAATATTTCCCAAACCATTTAGTTTATTCGCTGTCAAATAATGGAAACATAGAAACATAGAAACATAGAAAATAGTTGCAGGAGTAGGCCATTCGGCCCTTCGAGCCTGCACCGCCATTCAATATGATCATGGCTAATCATCCAACTCAGTATCCCGTACCACCCCTCTCTCCACACCCCCTGATCCCTTTAGCCACAAGGGCCACATCTAACTCCCTCGTAAATATAGCCAATAAACCGACCTCAACTACTTTCTGTGGCAGAGAATTCCACAGATTCATCACTCTCTGTGTGAAACCAACATTTCTCATCTCTGTCCTAAAAGACTAATATCGTGGTTGGATTTTTAATTTGCATGCATTATGCAGATGAAGAAAACAGTTCGATAAGGCGTGTTTTCCAAACAATAGCTTATATCCCCGGGATCACGAACGACTCCAATGTCTGTATAACAATAGTTATTGTTTTAAAGAAAGACACAGAAAGTGCAGGAGTAACTAAGCAGGTCAGGCAACATCCTTGGAGAACATCGTTAGACGACGATGAAGCCAAGACCTTTCCAGTGCTTCACGTGGAATCGCTCCACACTTCTACCCTCCCAATTCCCCCTCAACGTACTTTCTTTCCTGTGGGCTCATCCTCCGGCAACTCTTCAATCATCTTGCATCAAACGTTCTGATGGTTTCATCTCTCGCCTTTGTCCAAGCATCTGCCGATCGACGAACACCCCCCCCCCCCGCCTGCGTTCACCTGCCCGCCTACGTTCACCTGCTACCTGAATTGCTTTCTCGCAACTCCTCCATTCCACCTTTGTTTCCCGTACAATCAGTCTGAACAATGGTGCCCACCGTAGCGTCGCCTATCCATTTTCTCCATGGATGCTGCCTGATCCGCCGAGTTACTCCTGCAGCTTGTCATTCTTTTCTGAAAAAATAGTTCCGCGGCAATTTGGTTCCACTAGTCGCCGTTGATTTCAGGTATGAATTTTTACCTTTTTTTCTTCGCTTGTAGTGAACCTGCTGACGATTCTGATCCTGACCCGAGGGAAACGCGGCCTCTCCAAATGTATCACTCGCTACCTGGTGGGAATGTCAATGGCCGATCTCCTGGTCATCATCACCGATGTCTTATTGAGAACAGGTGTTATGTATTTTCCACGTTCATTCCTGAACATCACGCCTGTCTGCTCCACCAACCTCGTCCTAGCGGTCGCAGCCACGCAAATCTCTGTCTGGATCACGGTCGCGTTTACATTGGATCGATTCGTGGCCATTTGCTATCAGAATGTGAAAGCAAAGTATTGCACCGAGAGAACGGCAACAGTTATTATGGGGATTGTGAGCGTATTTAGCTGTTTAATAAGTGTGCCGTGGTATTTTACAATGGACCCAGAATACAATATGGACAATATACCCTGGGGCTGCATCTTCAAACAGGCTTTCTTAAACTTAACTTCACGGGCTTCATGCTGCTGATGTACACCTTAGTTGTGTTGTTCCCGTTCTTTCTGTTGTTGTTGATCAATTCGCTGACCGCCAGACACATTTTTAGTATCTGGTCGCGTCCGTAAAGTGCTCCTGGGTCGTAATATTGGAGACAATGACAAGGACCGGGAGATGGGAAGCCGGAGGAAATACATTGTCCTCCTCTTCTGCCTATCGGCAGGTTATATTGTTGTGGAGCACATATGTTGCATATATATTGTCCGACCGTATATTCGGGATTCCGTATGTTAAGGGCAGTTACTTCGAATCAGTCGCGGTCATGCTTCAGGTTCTGAGTGCCTGTACAAACACGGCAATATATGTCCTGAAACAAAATAAATTCAGAGAGCAGATGAAGATCGCCGTTAGGTACCCAATATATCTAATAGTAAATTTAGTTAAAAGGAGACATGCTTGTTGATGCGCACCGGAGAGAGAGATAGACAAAATACAATAGACAATAAACAATAGGTGCAAGAGTAGGCCATTCGGCCCTTCGAGCCAGAACCGCCATTGAATGTGACCATGGCTGATCATCCCTAATCAGTATCCCGTTCCTGCCTTCTCCCCATATCCCATTACTCCGCTATCTTTAGAGCCCTATTTAGATCTCTCTTGAATGTATCCAGAGAACCAGCCTCTGAGGCAGAGAATTCCACAGGCTCACAACTCCCTGTGTGAAGAAGTGTTACCTCCTCTCCGTTCTAAATGGCTTACCCCTTATTCGTAAACTGTGGTCCCTGGTTCTGGACTCCCCAAACATCGGGATAAGCGTCCTGCCTCTAGCGTGTCCAAACACTTAATAATCTTATATGTTTAAATAAGATGCCCTCACATCCTTCTACACTCCACAGTATACAAGCACAGCCGCTCCATTCTCTCAGCATGTGACAGTCCCGTCATCCCGGAATTACGCTTGTAAACTGCGCTGCACTCCCTCTATAGAAAGAATGTCCTTCCTCAAATTAGGGGACGAAAACTGCACACAATACTCCAGGTGAGGTCTCACTAGGGCCTATACAACGGCACAAGGTCCTCTTTGCTCCCATATTCAACTTCTCTTGTCATGAAGGCAACACGCCATTCGCTTTCTCATTGCCTGCTGTACCTGCATGCTTACTTTCATGACTGATGAACAAGTACACCCAGATACCCTTGTACTTCCCCTTTCCCCAACTTGACACCATTTAGATAATAATCTGCCTTCCTGTTTTTGCTACCAATGTGCATAACATCACATTAAACTGCATCTGCCATGCATCTGCCCACTCACCAACCTTTCCAAGTCACCTGCATTCTCATAGCATCCTCCTCACAGTTCACGCTGCACCCAACTTTGTGTAATTTGCAAATTGCTAATGTTACTTTGAATCCCTTTATCTAAATCATTGATAAATATTGTAAATAGCTGCGGTCCCAGCACCGAGCCTTGAGGTACCCCACTAGTCGCAGCCTGCCATTCTGAAAGGGATCCGTTAATCCCTCCTCTTTGTTTCCTGTCTGCAACCAATTTTCTATCCATGTCAACACTCTACCCCGAATACCTGATACCCTAATTTGCCGACTAATCTCCTACGTCGGATCTATCAAATGCTTTCTGAAAGTCCAGGTACACTACATCCACTGGCTCTCCCTTGTCCATTTTCTAGTTACATCCTCAAAAATGTCCAGAATATTAGTCAAGCATGATTTCCCCTTCGTACATCCATGCTGACTCGGACCGATCCTGCTACTGCCATCCAAATGTGCCGCTATTTCATCTTTTATAATTGACTCCAGCGTCTTCTCCACCACGATGTCAGGCTAACTGCTCCATATTTCCCTGTTTTCTCTCACCCGCCTTTCTTAAAACGGGATAACATTAGCTACCCTCCAATCCACAGGAACTGATCCTGAATCTATAGTACAATGAAACATTATCACAACGCGTCCATGATTTCTAGAGCCACTTCATTAAGTACCCTGGATGCAGACCATCAGGCCCTGGGGATATATCAGCCTTCAGTCCCATCAGTCTACCCAACACCATTTCCTGCCAAATGTTCCTCCGTCACTCCTATCCTCTGGCCACTAGTACTTCCGGAAGATTGTTTGTGTCCTCCTCAGTGAAGAACGATCCAAAGTACCTGTTCAACTTATCGCCCATTTCCTTGTTCCCCATAATAAATTCACCTTTTTCAGTCTTTAAGGAACCAACTTCGGTCTTAAGGATTTACATGCCTAAAGAAGCTTTTACTATCCTCCTTTATATTATTGGCTAGATTACCTTCGTATTTCATCTTTTTCTCCCCATATTGCCTCTTTAGTTATCTTCTGTTGCTCCTTATACATTACCCAATCCTATTGCTTCCCGCTCGTCTTTGCTCAATTGTACTTCTTTCTTATATTTTTATACTGCCCCTGACGTCCCTTGTCATCCACAGTGGCCACTTACTCCCGTTGGAATCTTTCTTCCTCATTGGAATAAACTGATCCTGCACCTTCTGTATTATTCCCAGAATAACTACCATTGTTGTTCCACTGTCAACCCTGCCAAAGTATCTTCATAGTCAACTTGGCCAGCACCGCCCTCACGGCTCCATTGTCCCCTTTGTTCAACTGTAACACTGACACTCCGATTTACTCTACTCCCTCCCTATTGTAGATTCAACTGGACCATATTATGGAGAGAGAGAGGGAGAGAGAGAGAGAGAGAGAGAGAGAGAGAGAGAGAGAGAGAGAGAGAGAGAGAGAGAGAGAGAGAGAGAGTAGAGAGAGAGAGAGAGAGAGAGAGAGATGAGGAGAGAGGAGAGAGAGAGAAGAGAGAGAGAGATAGAGAGAGAGAGAGAGAGAGAGAGAGAGAGAGAGAGAGAGAGAGAGAGAGAGGGAGGAGCACGAGAAGAGAGACAGAGTGGGAGAGAGAACTAGAGAGAACGAGATGACGGAGAGAGAGAGAAAAGAGTGAGGGAGAGAGTAGAGGAAGTGAAAGAGAGAGAGAGACACGTATAGAGAGAGTAAGAGTAAGAGAGAGCGAGAGTCAGTTAGAGATAAAGACAGGAGATTGAGTGTGCGTGTGTGTGTGTGTGTGTGAGAGAGGGAGATAGTGACTGAATGTGTGTATGAGAGAGAGAGAGGGAGAGAGAGGAGAGAGGGAGAGAGAGGGAGAGAGACATAGAGAGATAGAGAGAAGCGAGAGAGAGAGAGAGAGAGAGAGAGAGCGAGAGAGAGAGAGAGAGAGAGTGTGTGTGAGAGAGAGAGAGAGAGAGAGAGAGAGAGAGAGAGAGGGAGAGAGAGAGAGAGAGAGAGAGAGAGAGAGAGAGAGAGAGGGAGAGAGAGAGAGAGAGAGAGAGAGAGAGAGAGAGAGAGAGAGAGAGAGAGAGAGAGAGAGAGAGAGAGAGAGAGAGAGAGAGAGAGAGAGAGAGAGAGAGAGAGAAGGGAGCTGTGTCGCGTTCATGCTTCACATTGTGTGTACTGTGCAGCTACAGGGATATATCTTCTGACCCAAAAATAAATTCAGATTGGAGGTAAACAGAGCGTTGAAGTGCCCAGCACGTCTAATGTTAAAAGTAAACATAGAACTTAGAAACATAGACAATAGGCGCAGGAGAAGGCGAATTGCCCTTTCGAGCCAGCATCCCCATTCATAGTGATCATGGCTGATCATCCACAATAGGGTAAACCGAGCCTGCCTTCTCCCCATATCCATTGATTCCGCTATCCCCGAGTGCTCTATCTAACTCTCTCTTAAATTAATGCAATGAATTGGTCTTCACTGCCTACTGAGGCAAAGAATTCCGCAGATTCACAGCCTTCTCTGTGAAAAAGTTTTTCTTCATCTCCGTTTTAAATGGCTCACACGTTATTCTTCAAGTTGACTCCCCAAACATCGGGAACACGTTTCCTGCCTCCAGCGCATCCACAACCTTAAGAAGCTTATATGTTTCAATAAGATCCCTCCTCATCCTTCTAAATTCCAGAGTATACAAGCCCAGCCGCTCCATTCCCTCAGCATACGACAGTCCCACCGTCGCGGGAATTAACCTTGTGAACCTACCCTGCACTCCCTCAATAGCAAGAATGTCCTTCCTCAAATTTGGAGACCGAAACTGCACACAATACTCCAGGTGTGGTCTCACTGGGGCCCTGTACAACTGCAGAAGGACTTCTTTGCTCCTATACTTAACTCAGCTTGTTACGAAGGCTAACATGCCATTCGCTTTCTTCACTGCCTGTTGTACCTGCATGCTTACTTTCAGTGACTGATGCACCATGACCCCCAGATCTCGTTGTACTTCCCCTTTTCCCAACTTAGACTGAGGCTCCTGGTTCTGGACTCCCCCAACATTGGGAACATCTTTCATGCATCTATCTTGTCCAGGTCTTGTACAACTGTATACGTTTCTATATGATTCCCTCTCATCCTTCTAGATTCCAGTGAATAAAAGCCCAGTCTTTCCAATCTTTCCTCATATGACAGTCCCGCCATCCGGGGGATTAACATCGTGAACCTACGCTGCACTGCCTCAAAAGCAAGAATATCCTTCCCCAAATTAGGAGCCCAAAACTGCACTTATTACTCCAGTGGACTTTATTTCACATGTAATCTTGCTTCTTCGGGTGGCTTTAGTCTAATGTTATGATGCGAAACGTTATTTAGGCCCCATACGAATCGGCCGTATCTTGCCTGCCGATATGGGCTTAAAATTTACGGCAACGTTCCAATCCATCACATTCCAGAAACACCCACTCGCAAGATGATTTAAAACCTCTTTTTTTTTTGGACAATCAAGTCACAAGAGCATCTAAATCATCTATATTTTGAGTTATTGTCTATCCATGATCAATATTTTTATACTAAGGATCCACAACAGTTTTAGCCAGATGTATTGTGCAAAAAATAAAATAATTTTGATTATATTCAGAGTGGATGCTTCTGGAATAATTTATGGGCATTAAACATTAAATTCCTTCCATTTGGCATATATGTTCATGACAGTGCGATTTAAAAATCATGTTATATTGTGAATTCTTGTGTGAATGGGATCAGTTTGTTATTTGTTAGTTAGATACTTAGGCTATTGAAAAATATCAGCCTTTTCTTAAGAAATGGATAGATGTTTAGATCTAGTAATTCAATTTAGATGAATTTTATTGATTAGATGAATTTAATTGATTTGATGAAACTGATGAATATGTTTTTTTTGTTGGGTATTTACTATTTGTTTTAGCGTCTAACTTTATCATTTCTACCTTTTTTCTAAAACTGCAAATAAGAACTTGTTTCTGTTAATGCTATTCAGTGTCTTTTTTCCTTTACATTTTAAAAAGATGTCTCCGAAGAAGGAATGCAAAATTGTCAATCCAAATGCGCAGCAAAAGAGACTGATTTAGACAGCATTCGCAGAGATTATCCGAATTTGGACTACTCCAAATGTGATGATCTACAGGATATTCTTAATGGGAAATTAGTGGGCAGAAAGGCAAGTCATGCGTGGTTTGAAGAGCAAAAACATGTCGTTTACAATGCCAAAATTGAAAAGTTGAGGAAAAACAAGATGTACAGAGTTGCTTAGTGGTTACAATCTGAGGACTATGATGATGCTACTGATTATGATATGCCAATCTACCAGCTAGCAACTGATCTTCTCAATAAAGACTTGGTCTATTGCTAGAAATTGTAATTTATTTACCTATCTGTTACGGACGTACAGCATTTAATACAATAATATTAAAGTTCTGACCTTGAGAATATCACATTTTTTTAATTTTCAAGGCAGTCTGGGTGTATATTATTATTTCCGTCACAATGGTCAATTTTGTAATTAGCTACAATTAGGTAACTAACTAGTTATATGCTTTAATTTCAGGTCATCCAGGTTAGATGTGTTATATTTGTTTCAGAATGCTTCAGTCTATAATAACTGAACATTTCATTCAGTTCTCCTAATTTTTAAGAAAGTTGTGGGCTTTTGACTGTCCTCGATCACAGTTTTTGTCTTGAGTCAATGGAAAAGCCATAGGGAACAAGATGCTAATTTCCGAGTATGAAAATTGCCATAACTGTTTTAATAGTGAAGATATGAAAGTGAATTAGGTATCAAATTAAAGTTATTTTTTATGCTTTATCAGATGGGATAAATTACAGGCTTGATTTTTAAGATCTGAAAATGTTGTAACATTCCTAGTATGTGCGTACTTGTGATTACAACTGAAAGCAGATGACAATGTCATTAGGCATGAGCTAGGGGATGTGGGTTGGGAGGAACTGTAAATACGTGGGTACGCAACTGATATGTGGGAGACGTTTAAAGGCCATTTCATCAACGTTCAGGATCAGCATGTTACAGCAAGATGGATGGATAAGGGAGACAATGGAACCGTAGATGATCATGGAGGATGTAAAGTGCAGGAAGGAACTGCAGATGCTGTTTTAAACCGAAGATAGACACAAAAAGCTGGAATAACTCAGCTGGTCAGACAGCATCTCTAGGTGAAAGGAATAGGTAACGTTTCGGGTCGGGACCCTTCTTCAGACTGACAGTCAGGGAAGAGGGAGATGCGAGATATAGACGGTGACATAGAGAGATATAGAAAAAATGAAATAAAGATATGCAAGAGAGTAACGATGATAAAGGCAACAGGCCATTGATAGATGTGGGCTAGGTGGAAACGTGTTGTTGCATGTTGCGACGTCTAACAAGTGCAGGACATACACAGTCAATGGTAAGCCTCAGGGAAGCGTTGTAGAGCAGATGGATCTAGGAGTGCAGGTGTATGGTTCCTTGAAGCTCGTGTCGCAAGTAGATAAGGTGGTGAAAAACGTTGTTGGCACATTTGCCTTCATCAGGCAGAGTGTTGAGAATAGAAGTTGGCAGGTCATGTTGCAGTTGTATAAGGCGTTGGTGAGACCGTATTTAGAATATTGTGTTCAGTTCTGGACAGCATGTTATAGCAAAGATATTGTCAAGCTTGAAATGGTTCAGAAAAGGTTTACGAGGATGTTGCCAGGGATAGAGGGAGTGAACTATAGGGAGATGTTGAGTCAGCTGAATCTCTATTCCATGGAGAGCAGGAGGATGAGGAGTGATCTTATTGAGGTGTACAAAATCATGAGAAGAATAGATCGGGTAAATGCACAGAGTCTCTTGCCCAGAGTAGGGGAATAGAGGACCAGAGGGCATAGGTTCAAGTTGAAGGGGAACATATTTAATTTGTATCGGAGGTGTCCATTGTTTAACACAAATGGACCAAGCTGCCTGAGAAGGAAGTTAAGCTTGGGACTATCCCACATTTTAAGAAATAGTAGACAGGTACACGGATTGGACAGGTTTGGGGGGATATGGACCAAGCGCAGGCAAGTAGGCCAATGGAGGAGGCCTAGGACTGAAAGAGCAATCTGTTTGGCAACCGGGAGATCAGGTAGGGACAATCCGCCTACACAATTGTGCCCTTAAGCAGGAAGGTGTTTAAAAAATGTGTAGGGAGGAACTGTGGATCTCCCTACACCTCCCTCCTCGAATCCGTCCAAAGACCCCGACAGTATTTTCGGATGAGGCAGGGTTTCACTTGCTCCTCCAAACTCATTCACCTCCTCCAACCTCATTTACTGAATACGTTGTTTCAGGCGTGGAATTCTATATGTCGGCGGGGCCAAGCTCAGGCTCGGCGATCGTTTCGCTGAACACCTCCGCTCAGTCCGCCTAAACCTACTTGATCTCCCGGTTACTAAACACTAACTCCCCCTCCCATTCCCATACAAGTACGCCGGTACGCCGGTACGCCGATCCTCTTTATCGTTGATGGGGACAAGGAAGGCGCCAATGCAATGTGCAGATTTCACAAGTGTTGGCTCGGACTCTGAGCAGAAGCGCCGGGTTTCTGTCATCTTTATAATCTATTCCTCGGTCATTGACTCAAGCAACCGCCTTACAATGGTTCAATACTCCAATAACATTATTCAGAATGGATACACGTATTTTGTCCGTCAAATGAGAGTGCCAGTGAGTCTCTTAATGTATACTGTTAATTGCTCTTTCATTGACGTGCATCGTGCATTATTGGGACGCGCTCTTCTGGTTCCTGCACTTAAATCACCGGCTGTCAACACCCTGCCATTGAAGGGATTTACCGGTGTCGCTGCCTCAAAAAGGCAGCAAGCATCGTCAGCGACCCATAGCACGCCGGCCATGGCCGATCTCCTGGTCATCATCGCCGACATCTTGTAGACAAAGGACAATAGAAAAAATACAATAGGTGCTGGAGTAGGCCATTCGAACCTTCGAGCCAGCACCGCCATTCACTGTGATCATGGCTGATCATCCACAATCAGTACCCCGTTCCTGCATTCTCCCCATATCCTTTGACTCCGCTATCTTTAAGAGTTATATCTAAGACTCTCTTGAAAGCATCCAGAGAATTGTCCTCCACTGCCTTTTGAGGCAGGGAATTCCACCGATTCACAACTATGGGTGAAAACGTTTATCCTCATCTGATGATGGTCAGTAGATCCGCCATTGACAAGTCCACCAGGTAGCGAAAGGTGTTGATGGAAAGGCCGCACTGCCCCCTCGGAAAGGATGACAATCGCCAATAAATTCACTGGAAAATCAGTAACGAATGACTAAAATAGGTCATCCCTCCCCCAGAGGATACCCTAATGGTCCAGATATCTAAATCTCCTCCGATGCACCAACTCCTCAGCCACACATCCATACCCCCTATATTTCTGGTCTTATCATCACCATCACGAGGTACCGGATGCACACCAGAGAAAACTATACTGGGGGCTCTGCTTTTAAGCCTTTGAGCCAATTCCCTTAACTCATATTGCAGAATCTCCTTCTTCTTCCTACCTGTGTCGTTTGTGTCAACATACACCACACATTACCACGGCTCCCCTCCCTCTTGAGGATATCGCTCCGGGACATCCTGGACCCTGGCACCAGGGAGGGAGCACACCATTCTGGAGTCGTGACTGCTGCCGTTGATTCTCCTCTCCGCACCTCTACTTATCGAGTCTCCCAGCTATATGGCTCTGCTAGGCGGCGTTCTTCCCTGTTGAGCAACAGCGCCAGGGTTGGAATCACAGCGCTGGCTGCCACTCAAACTTGCAATTTCGTCCACCCCGACTGCCCCTAAAATGGTATACCATTTTTTTTGGAGTTTCAGCCAATGGGGTCTCCTGCACTCCATATGTAATCCTCTTCTTCGTTGTCACACACCTTCGCTCTTCCTGGCCCCGCGGTGTGACGACCTCACTGTAGGTCGTGCCAAGGAATGAATGAATGAATGAATGAATGAATGAATAAGTTTATTGGACAAGTATTCACATACAAGGAATGTGCCTTGGTGCTCCGCCCGCAAATGACAACATGACATACAGTGACAGTTAGGAATGACACATAAAACATTAAACATTAATAGTAAAACATTATTGACTAAACATGTGAATACAATAAAATATCAGAGGAACAGGAGGCTACAAATATTTGGTTATTGAGTAAAGCTACTACTCGTGGAAAACCCCCCAGTTGTTTATGTCTGGCTCTGGCAGCTTTGACAGTCCGGATTCGCGTTCCAGACGGAAGTGATTCAAAGAGTTTGTGGCCAGGGTGAGAGGGGTCAGAGATTATCTTATCCGCTCGCTTTTTGGCTGTTGCAGTGTACAGTTCGTCAATGGAGGGAAGGTTGCAGCCAATAACCTTCTCAGCTGATTGGACGATTCGCTGCCGCCTCCAGATGTCGTGCATGGTGGCTGAGCCAAACCAGTCCATGATGGAGAAGGTGAGGACAGACTATACGATGGCCGTATAGAATTGGACCATCATTGCCTGTGGCAGATTGTACTTTCTCAGCTGCCGCAGGAAGTACATACTCTATTGAGCCTTTTTGACAATAGAGTCGATGGTGCCTCCCCCCGCCCCATTTAAAGTCCTTGGAGATGATAGTTCCCAGGAACTTAAAAGAGTCCACAGGAAGCTCTCGTTTTCCCTTAAAGTCCTAAGTTCATCCAGCTGCTGTTCCAGTTCCCTAACGCTGTCCTGCGGGTGCGACGCCTGGACACAATTCCTAAAGTGTAGTGGTCAGAGGCACCAATAGTGTCACTGAATTTCCACATACTGCAAGAGCCACGCTGCAACAACTTGCCTGCAATTACCACTGCACCGAAACCACACGAGACACACTTACGGAGGTGGTTGAAACGTATTCCTCTCCCTGCTGCTGAAAGTCTTCTTACCTCAGCCTCCTCGCCGAAGACTTGAGCCAAATACATATTTTATCTCCACATAGCAATTTCCCTCAACACGGCCGCTCTCTGTAGGCTGCTCCACTACAACTACCCTTAGTTGTATTTGCTATGCAATCAACTAATTTGGATGTTCAAGTAAACACACTCACTCACTGCTCAGACTCCTGCTCCACTGCCCACCTTCGCTGAAGGCTGTCTCTAGACGGGCTATTTAAAGTACACGCACTGAAACTCACGGAGGGTTCCCTTCTTCAAGCCAATACCCTCTCTCGCTGCTCAGATTGCTGCTCCGCGTCTGACCATCGTGTTACCTATTCAAGACTGTCCCTGGGCGGGCTTTTTAAAAAAAATTTCCGCACTGAAACTCACCTAGGATTCCTCTCTTTCAGCCGATGCGCACACTTGCCGCTCAATCGCGCAGAACAACGATGAGTTTCACACACGCCGATTTTCTAGAGCCGTTGCCAATATATAGTGGGAAACAATCTGGGAGTACTTACAGTGTGTTCAGTAAGTCACACATACTCACGGATCTGGTACAATAGTATTTATTGAGAAACATATACAACACACAACAGCATATCAATTATACCATGCTGCATTAGCAACTAACAGCGCATGTCGGCTTGCGATAATAAATGGTGCAGTAGTAGTCGGAGCTTATATTGATAAAGCACTACATTGGTTAGTAAGTAATGTAACCAATCTACACAGTGTTTAATGATTCAAAGCGCCCACATCCTTTAATATTTTCGCGACACAATCATTACTTGCGTTTTTAAAATATTTGTGCATACTTAATCAGGTGTCAATATTTCTTTGTGATAACTCGGAGTAACTGTCTGTTCCATCTTGACGACTTGATAAAAACATCTACCCAGGTATCTGATAATGTGTGTAATAAAGAACCCTTACTCAGTGGTATTACCCTTAGTCTGGTTTACAACAATCCATGTTGATCTTACTCCAGCTGGCCATATGTTGTCGTCTAAGCCGCTCTTAAATATAAAATGACTTTTAAATTATATTGAACATAGAACGTAGAACATAGAACATAGAATTATATAGAACATAGAACGTAGAACATAGAACATAGAACATAGAACACAGAATAGTGCGTCACAGGAGTGGACACTTCGGCCCAAAATATTTGATCCGAACGTGAAACCCAGTTCAACTGATCTCATCTATCTTTACGCGAGCCGCATCGCTCTATTCACTCCACTTCGATGTGTCTGTCTAAAAGCCTCTTTAACGTCACGATCGTTTCTGCCTTCTCCATTACCAACCCTGGCAATTCGTTGCAGGCACTTACTACTGTCCGTGCCAAAACTTGTCCCGTACATCTCATTGATATGTCCCTCTCTCACATTTAGCTATACCCTCTAGTGTTGGACATTTCCACCGCGAAAGGGTCCTGATTGTCCGTTTCATCAATGCCTCGTTTAATTGTATATACTTGTATCAAGATTCCTCTCAACTACTGACCTGCGAAAACAATCCAAGGCCATCCAACCCACTAACCCAGGCAGCATCCTGGTAAAGCTACCGTGCACATTCTGAAAATACATACACCTTTCCTGTGATCTGGCGACGAGAACTGCACGCTATAGTCTATATGTGGCCTAATCAAAGTGTTATCGAGCTCCATAATGAGCCGGAATATCTATGTCCCACCACATCCCTCCGTCGACAGTTAATTAGTTAGTTCCGAATACACACGAACAATTAATTATGAATCCTCTACATCGTAATCTTTTGGATCAGTCTGCCACAAGAGACCTTATCAAAAGCCTTACTAAAATCCATGTAGACCACATCTACCGCCCTAAATTCATCGATCTGCTTCGTCACCTCAAAGATCAAATTAATAAGACACAACCTGCCACGTAGAAGTAAGTGCAAGCTAGCCATGATTAGCCCATTCTCTTCCAAATCGGTGTACGCCTTACCTCGAAGAATTCTCTAAAATAGTTTCCCGAGCACCGAGGTGAGGCTCATTAGTATGTAGTTCCATAGAATGTCTCTACTTCCCTTCTTAAACAAAGGAACAACAGTGACCACTCTCAAGTCCCATGGGACCACGCCTGTGGTTACAGAAGCAACATATATCCTCGTCAAGGAATCGGCTATTCCTCTATTTCCACTTTCAATAACCTGGGATAGATCCCATCAGGTGCGGTGGGCTTAGCCATCTGGTTGGTCTTCTAGCGCCTCAGCACCACCTCTTTCTAGATTTACAACTGACCGAGCTTACATGTATTCTCCACACTGACCTCGCTACCCTCTCATTTCTACAGATGTAAAGTATTGTTTCAGTACCTCACCTGTATCGTTCGAATCCATGTTTCGATTCCCTTTCCTATCCAGAGCGGTGATACCTTTTCCATGGTCACCCTTTTATTTATAACGTGCATATCAAGAGCCTTGAGAATTTTCTTGAACCGATTCGCCAATAATGATTCATGCCATCCCCCTCACACACACCTCCACACACACACCCTCCCACACACACACCCCTCCCACACACACACCCCTCCCTCACACACTCCCCCTCCCCCACACACTCCCCCTCCCCCTCACACACCCCTCTCCCACACAATCCCCTCCCCCACACACCCCACCCCACACACCTCCTCCCCCACCGCCCCTCCCTCCCACACCCTCCTTTCCCCCATATGCCCCCTCCCCCACACACACTCCCTCCCTGTGTGTGTGTGGACTGGTGGAATATCGCATTGGGGAATTGGTTGCGTTGGGGGACAAGTGAGCGTCTTGGAAACTCCGCAGGAATCTCACCTCCACTTCAAACTCAAGTCGATTTGTGATCCCAGAAATAGAACGTGCTAACCCTGCTAACAGACGGGAAGCGGCGCCGATTGGGACAATGTCGTGTGTCTATGCGCTCCACATGAAGCGCTGAGTTACCCCAATACTTTGTATTCTACGCAAGTTACCCTGAATTTGCAGATCTTAGTTTCTACCATGCATCATCGCATTTTCTCAAACAATGAACCATTTGAAAGATATACCCTAATAAAATCCACCTCCTTGCGAGTAGATTCTATCCATAGATTCATAGAGTGATAGAGTGATAGAGCGTGGAAACAGGCCCTTCGTCCCACTGCCCGCACAGGCTAACACATCCCAGCTACACTAGTCCCACTTGCTCGCGATTGGTCCATTTCCCAACAAACCTGTTATATCCGTGTACCTGTTTAATTGTTTCTTAAACGTTTGGCTTGTCCCACCCTCAACCACCTCCTCTGGTAGCTTGTTCCATACACCCACCAGCCTTTGTGTGAAAGAGTTGCCCGTCAGGTTCCTATTCCACCTTTTGCCCTTCACCCTAAACCTTATATCCAGAAGAATCTTATCCGATAACATCTTCACCACCACGGACGTCATCCTCACCGACATGCATTGTTGTTCTATTCGCCATGCTTTTCTTAAACAGAGGTTCATCACTTCTCCATTAGACTGGTAGATCGACAAAGGCCATGCTATGTGGTTTACGCCCCAGTGCTTTGTGATCCATTCTTTGGGTTCCGTGGTCCGTGCTGCCCGCGTTCTACCCTGCGCCTCATTTTCCGTGCTCCGTGTACTGCGTGTTGTGCTCAGTTCTCAGTGCACGGTGTTCTGATTTGCCTTCAGTAAAGTTATGCGTGCCTAAATTTTCTTTAAAATACGAAGCCAGACAAACGTGGACAGTTCCAGACGAAGCTCTGACCTTGTTCCAACAACACATTTCGTTTAATCGACCAAGTGGCGTCATTACATCAATTGTTAATGAGAATGGGAATAAGTGAAATGGCCAAAGGTTTTAAGCATTGACAATGGATGCAAAATTAAAAGAGAAAGTTAGAATTAGTCTTCAGGAAGGCCCACATGGATGATTGAATTTAAATTGAGCATTACATCATCATACGTCGCAGTGACATTGGCGGAACTCTGCGGAATGTTGTAGCGCTGCGGCAGCTGGCAGCGTAGGCACATATTTCCTTGAAATTGGTACCACCGGTAGACAGTTTAGTTATGAAGGCTTTCGGTACATTGGCCTTCATCAGTCAGGGAAATTAGTATGTCATATCACCATTGCACAATGCGTTGGTGAGGCCGCATTTGGAGTATTTGGTTCCGGTTTGTCCACCCCACTGTAGCAATTATGTTGGTGAGCATTGAATAATTACATGTTGCCCAGACTTGAGGGACTGAAATATAGGGACATATTTGGGTAGACTAGGACTTTCTTCCTTGGAGTGCATGAAAAAGAGAGCTGCTCTTGCAAAGGTAGCTACTATTGTGAGAGAATTAGACAGGGTGAATGCGCAGTGTCTTGTATCCAGATTGGGAGAAACAAGAACCAGAAAAGATAAGCTTATTGTAAAAAAGGAACGAATTATCAGGGACACAATCCTTTTCCACAATGCAGTGTGGGTGTACGAGACGAGCTGCCAGATGAGGTGGTTGAGGCAGGAACTGTAAAATAATGAAAACACATCTGGGGAGGTGCATGAATAGGAAATATTTAGAAATATATGGGCCAAACACTGGCGGGTGGGATTGATGGAGGGGGGACATTAAACTTTAAAGAAAGGTCGGCTACTCTTTAATCAAGCAAGTCACTTGTTGAATCCGATTTATTAAGGCGATTCTGAAACGGTATTTGGTAAAGATAAACAAAGATGGTATAACAAGCAGAGCGACCATCAAAGGGAAAGGTCCATAATAAAATCAGCAATGATGAGGCAGAAGCTGAGCGGTATACTTTGAATGCTCCAACTATATTTACTCACCAGAAAGAATATTGCTGGATTAATCTTGCTTGGTCGCATTAATGTCACAGTGTGCCCTTAACAAAATTGAATGTTGCTGAAGTGACGCTTTCTTGCTGGCTGATTTAAAAAATATATAATTTCGTTGGAACGCATTGGATGTGATATGCTCGAACAGAGCAGGGAAGAAACATCTAGATATTATTTTGTCGGGGAAACGTTCAGAGTGTATTGATTATCGAATTTATGTTATTTGTTTCCATTTGGGACGTGTTGTGTTACAGTGGAGTGTTAAAAAACAACAATGCCATGAATCTGAACGGCATCATTCATAGTCGTTCGAACTGTGGATAACATGAAGATAAATTGACACACCTGGGACTCTCGCGGAAAATATAAGTGCGACATGCTGGATGTTTGGGGAATACAGCTCGCCCATTGAAGATAATGCACGGACCAGCAAGTGGGCTTTTGTTTGCCATTTACTACCCCTTTCTCGCAATCATTGGAGTTCCACGTAAGTTTCACCTCTATTGAACGGGTCCAAAATCGTTTACCCAAATTTGTGTATATCCATAAGTGTGACTTCTAAGTTTTAACTTCATGGGATTTTCGTCAACTGAGATTCTGAGTCATCCACTGCAATCACGTATCCCGTCTGCAAACCTCCAGTGTTTGCTGATCTGTATGCGATGCTGCTGATACTCAGTGACATTCTGCTGTTGCTCTCTTCGGCATGTGAAGGATCATTGATGACGGTTTAAGCTTTTGACATATGAATTTAGATGACGTGAATATCAGTGTGCGGCTTCACCTTCCACCTTAAGCTTAACATGAGCGATTATGTGTCATAAAATATTCACAACCGCTGTTTTAGAATCGTTTGTTATAATATATATAATATAATGCATTAATTATCATTCTGCGGTATTACAGTAAAAAGGTAAGGTGCAAACGTGTACATTGTTCCTCAGGTACATTGAGTGGCATTGCGCGTATATTAATTTCCATTTTATGGTGCAGGGCAGTTGTAGAACATATTAAATTTAAAACTATGTTCAATGCTGTGATTCTGTCCAGTTGTGTGTTTTCTGTTGTATTATTCATCTTATGTGGCATTAACTGCATTACGGATCTGTTTTTTAAAGAGTGTAATTGTACGAATATGTATAAACACTGAGTCTTTCAGCTTCGTATATAAGTTATTTATTAACATAAGCATGTAGAGCGAATAAATATAACTGTTGTAGGTTCAAGCTCCAAGATGAATCAAAAGAACCGCCGAACTGGGATCAGGTGTACAACAGTAAAGCCAGGCATGGATCACATCAATCATGGTGATTGATCTACATCCTCATTCTTAAGCATCAGCTCGAAACGAAATAAAAGTATAGAAAACTACAATTACAAACATCACAATATAAGGATGTAAGCGTCAGCTAAGCAATGGAGGATACGGAATGAGCAAGATACAAAGGACACGAAGAATACCTCAATCAATTAAAGTCTGTGATGAGTGTCTAAGCACAGTCTTTGTACTTGGGGTTGGGCTTACAATCCCGTCACGCAGGCATACGGGACGGCCCCTCTGCCGTACTCTTTGCAGGTGACAGCACGGCAGGTGGTGGTTCAATCAACACTGGTTTCGCAAAAGTCTTTTCCGCAGGGGACCTTACGAGTGACATCACAGGTGAAATTCAGCTTCGTATGAAAGTTCTTTATTAGCATAAGCATGTAGAGCGAACACACGGAACTGTTGTAGGTTCAAGCTCCAAGATGAATCTAAAGAACTGCCGAACTGGCACACAAGATGACATAGTGGGAGACCTGAACTGGATTACGGATCAGGTATACAACCGTAAAACCAGACAAGGATCACACCAACGAATGGTGATTGATCTACAGTAATTTAGTTAATTTACTGTTTTGTTCGATTTTACTGCACTTCACTTCATATTTAAATATTATCTGGAACAACCCTTTTGTGAATTTATTGCATTCTATTCTATTTCGCCATTGCAACAAGTTAGGGCATGAACACTGGACCGTCCCGATTATTGCAGCAACGGCGGTGCCCGTGCTTGGGAGGTACGTTGCCGAATAAGAAGTTGAGGTGATATTTCTGTGAGAAAAGCTGAATGTTCTACTCCCTTTCCTGCTATAAAATGAAACAAAACAGTTTGCCATTGTGCAGGAAGGAACTACAGATGGTGGTTTACATTGAAACCAGACACAAAATGCTGGCATCATTAATGGGATCATATACACCTAGAAACATAGAAAATAGGTGCAGGAGTAGGCCATTCGGCCCTTCGAGCCAGCACCGCCATTCAATGTGATCATGGCTGATCGTCCCCAATCAATAACCCGTGCCTGCCTTCTCCCGATATCCCTTGATTCCACTAGCCCCTAGAGCTTTATCTAATCCTCTCTTAAATCCATCCAGTGATTTGGCCTCCGCTGCCCTCTGTGGCAGGGAATTCCACAAATTCACAACTCTCTGTGTGAAAAAGTTTTTTCTCACCTCAGTCTTAAATGGCCTCCCCTTTATTCTAAGACTGTGTCCCCTGGTGCTGGACTCGCCCAACATTGGGAACATTTTTGCTGCATCTAGCTTGCCCATTCCTTTTATAATGTTATATGTTTCTACAAGACCCCCCCTCATCCTTCTAAACTACAGTGAATACTAGCCTAGTGTTTTCAATCTTTCATATGACATGATCATGCAGCATATCTGGAAAGTAAGAATGGGTGACGTTTCTGGTCGAGACTCTTCTTCAGACTGTGAGTCAGGCGAGAGGGAGAAATAGAGATATGGAAAGGTAAGTTATAAAAATACAGATCATAGGGAATGACAATCATGGAAATGTACAGTGTTGGCTGAGGCGAAGTTGAGAAGGAGGCATACCATCAGTAACATTTAATCAGGAGGACAGAAAAACGAGTCGGAGAACTGGGATGGGGAGGAATGGAGAGAGAGGGAAAGCAACGGATACTTGTAGTTAGCCAAATGAATATGCATACCGCTGGGGTGTAAGCTGTTCAAGCGAAATATGAGGTGTTGTTCCTACAATTTCCGTTGGTCCTCAACCTGACAGTGGAGGAGGCACACGATAGAAAGGTCATCGGGACAGCTTATTTAGGTAAGTGAAGAGGACAAACATGGTTTAGACCAAAGTTGGACTCTTGAAGAATGAAACAGATGAATTTATTATGGGGAACAAGGAAATGGCAGACGAGTTTAACAGGTACTTTGGATCCGTCTTAACTAAGGAAGACACAAACAATCTCCCTGATGTAATAGTGGCCAGAGGATCTAGGGTGACGGAGGAACTAAAGGAAATTCACATTGTTGGGTAATGGTTTTGAGTAGAGTAATGGGACTGATGGCTGATAAATCCCCAGGGCCTGGTGGTCTGCATTCCAGGGTAGTTACGGAAAAGGCTCTAGAAATCGTGGACGCATTGGTGATACTTTCCAATTTTCTATAGATTCAGGATCAGTTCCTGTGGATTGGAGGGTAGCCAATGTTATCCCACTTTTCAAGAAAGGCGGGAGAGTGAAAACAGGGAATTATAGATCAGTTAGCCCGAATCCGTGGTTGGGAAGATGTTGGAATCAATTTTAAAAGATGAAATAGCGGCATATTTGGATAGCAGTAACAGAATCGGTCCGAGTCAACGTGGACATACGAAGGGTAAATCATGCTTGACTAATCTTCTGGAATTTTTAAAAGATGTAACTGGGAAAATGGACAAGGGAGAGCCAGTGAATGTAGTGTACCTTGTCTTTCAGAAAGCATTTGATAAGCTCCAACATAGGCGTTTAGTGGGCAAAATTAGAGCACATGGTATTTGGGGTAGGGTACTGACATGGATAGAAAATTAGTTGGCAGACAGGTAACAAACAGTAGGGTTTAACGTGTCCTTTTCAGTATGGCAGGCAGTGATTAGTGGGGTACTGCAAGATTTGGTGCTGGGACCGCAGATATTTATAAAATATACGTCAATGATTTAGATGAAGGGATTAAAAGTAACATTAGCAAATTTAAAGATGACACAGAGCTGGGTGGCAGTGTGAACTGTGAGAATGATGCTATGAGGATGCAGGGTGACTTGGACAGGTTGGGTGAGGGGGCAGATGCATGCAGATACAGTTTAATGTTTAGGTTATCCACTTTGTTGGCAAAAACAAGATTATTATATGAACGTATTATTATCTGAACGGTGTCAGGTTAGGAAAAGGGGAAGTACAACGAGATCTGCTGGTTCTTGTTCATCAGTCACTGAAAGTAAGCATGCAGGTACAGCAGGCAGTGAAGAAAGCAAATGGCATGTTGGCCTTCATAACAAGAGGAGTTGAGTATAGGAGCAAAGAGACCCTTCTGCAGTTGTACAGGGCCCTAGTGAGATCACACCTGGAGTATTGTATGCAGTTTTGGTTTCAAAACTTGAGGAAGGACATTGTTGCTATTGAGGGAGTGCAGCGTAGGCTCACGAAGTGAATTACCGGGAAGGCGGGACTATCATCTGTTTATAGAATGTAGCGGCTGGGCTTGAATACTCTTGAATTTAGAAGGATGAGAGGGATTCTTATTGAAACATATAATATTCCGTGTTTGGATACACTAGAGGCAGGAAACATGTCGGCGAGTCCAAAACCAGGGGTCACAGTTTAAGAATAAGGGGTAAGCCATTTAGAACGGACATGAGGAAAAACATTTTCACACAGAGGGTTGTGAATCTGTGGAATTCTCTGCCTCACAAGGCAGTGGAGGCCAATTCACTGGATGCTTTAAAACACAAGTAAGATAAAGCTCTTAAAGATAACGGAGTCAGGGGATATAGGGCGAAGGCAGGAATGGGGTACTGATTGTGGATGTTCAGCCATGATCACTGTGAATGTCGGTGCTGGTTCGAAGGGCCGAATGGTCTACTATTGCATCTATTGTCTATTGTCTATTCTCTGTTGTCTATTGTCGGGTTGGTAAATTCACATGGAGTGCTGATTTCAACAATGGAACCAAACCACGTCTTCTGCATTCTCCCAGCGATATAGAAACAAATCAAATAGGAGCAAGGGTAAATTAAGCGGCCCGTCAGCTGCTCTGTGGTTCACCGGTAGAATGGGTGATCATACATTTTGGTATTAAGCTCCAATTTTATCTCTAAAGCCTTTCACCGTTGAGAAAAAACACCCAACTCCTCCGTAATATGTGCAATGAAATGGGCTCCACAGCTTTCTGCTGCAGACGTTCATCGCCCTTTGTGGGGTGACATTTCTCCAGCTCACGGTTCAAATGGGATGTCTTGTATCAAATTACTTGAATCTTGATTCTGAATCCAGAATGTGTGAAGATAAAGCTCTAGATGTAAAAGGGGCAAAAACAGAAAGGAAGGGTAGTAAAAATCATCTGAAAGTGCTGTATCTAAATGCACGGAGTATTCGAAATAAGATAAATGAATTAACGGTGCAAATAAGTACATATAGTTATGATATCGTGGCCATTACGGAGACATGGCTGCAAGGGGATCAGGATTGGGAGTTAAATATAGAGGGGTACTCGACAATTAGAAAAGATAGACAGGAAAGAAAGGGAGGAGGGGTGGCCCTTTTAATAAGGGAGGGAATAACGGCAATAGAGAGGAAGGATATTGCGTTGAAGGATCAGGATAGTGAAACAGCTTGGGTACAGATAGAGAATAACAAGGGGAAAAAAACACTAGTGGGTGTAATTTATAGACAGCTGTGACGCTGTTAGTCAGAACATAAATCTGCAAATAGTTGACGCATGTAAAAAGGGAACTGCTGTAATCATGGGGGACTTCAATTTTCATATTAATTGGGCAAACCAAACTGGGCAGGGTAGACTAGAGGAAAAGTTTATAGAATGTATTAGAGACGGGTTCCTAGAACAGTATGTCACAGAACCGACAAGGAGGGAGGCAATCTTGGATCTGGTCCTGTGTAATGAAGCAGGATTAATTCAAAATGTCATAGTTAGGGACTCGTTGGGAACAAGTGACCACAATATGGTCGAATTCCATATTCAAATAGAAGGGGAGCAGGTTGAAGCTCAGGCTAGGGTACTTAGTCTAAATAAGGGGGATTATGAAGGTATGAGGACTGAGCTGATCAAAGTTGACTGGGATAGCAGACTCAAGAATAAGACGGTACATGAGCAGTGGTGTACGTTTAAGGATCTACTGTATAACCTTCAAGAAAAAATTATTCCTATGAAGAAAAAAAGGGGTAAGGGAAAGAACAGTCAGCCATGGCTCAGTAAAACTATAAAGGATAGTATTCGGCTGAAGGCAAGGGCATATAAGGTAGCTAGAGATAGTGGGAGGGTAGAGGATTGGGAAGCATTTAAAGGTCAGCAAAAAATAACTAAGGGATTAATTAAGACGGGGAAAATAGACTATGAAAGGAATTTAGCGAACAACATAAAAACTAATAGTAAGAGTTTTTATAGCTATATAAAAAGAAAAAGGGTGGCTAAGGTGAACGTTGGTCCATTGGAGGATGAGACTGGAGAGTTGTTGGTGGGGAACATGGAAATGGCAAAGGCATTAAACGAGTATTTTGTATCAGTCTTCACCATAGAAGACACAAAAAATATTCCAACGCTGGATAAACAGGGGGCGGTAGGAATGGAGGAGCTAAATACTATTAAGATCACCAAGGAGGTGGTATTAGGGAAATTAATGAGACTGAAGGAGGATAAATCCCCTGGGCCTGATGGATTACATCCAAGGGTCTTGAGGGAGATAGCGGTGGGGATTGTGGATGCATTGGTGATAATTTTCCAAAACTCCCTGGAGGCAGGAACGGTCCCAGTGGATTGGAAAATGGCCAATGTAACACCTATATTTAAAAAAGGAAGTAAACAGAAGGCGGGTAACTATAGAC
Source organism: Malacoraja senta (assembly GCA_038087875.1). Lineage (NCBI taxonomy): Eukaryota > Metazoa > Chordata > Chondrichthyes > Rajiformes > Rajidae > Malacoraja > Malacoraja senta. Next base: position 2,206,886 of record JAXLNO010005841.1, read on the forward strand.
CGGTTAGTCTAACATCGGTGGTGGGTAAAATGTTAGAGACAATTATTAAAGAAACACTAACGGGGCACTTGGATAAACATGACTTCATCGGACAGAACCAGCATGGTTTTGTGAAGGGGAAGTCCTGTTTAACGAATCTGCTCGAATTCTTTGAGGAAGTAACAACCCGGGTGGATAAAGGGGAACCGGTGGATGTGGTATACTTGGACTTCCAAAAGGCTTTTGACAAGGTGCCACATAAGAGACTATTGCTAAAAATAAAAAATTATGGGATTGGGGGTAATATATTAGCATGGGTAGAGGATTGGCTAACAAATAGGAAGCAGAGACTGGGGATAAATGGTTCATACTCGGGATGGCAACCGGTAACTAGCGGGGTTCCGCAAGGGTCGGTGCTGGGACCCCAGTTGTTCACAATTTATATAAATGATTTGGAGGAGGGAACCAAGTGTAATATATCAAAATTTGCGGACGATACAAAAATGGGAGGAAAAGTAGGGGTTGAGGAGGATAGGAAGAGTCTGCAAAAGGATATAGATAAGCTAGGTGAGTGGGCAACAACTTGGCAGATGAAATTTAATACTAATAAATGTGAAGTCATTCACTTTGGGAAAAAAAAATGATAGGGCAAGTTATTTTCTAAATGAGGTGGAGCTGCGTTGTAATGCAACGCAAAGGGATCTAGGGGTAGTAGTACATGAATCACTAAAAGTTAGTATGCAGGTGCAGCAAGCAATCAGGAAGGCCAATGGAGTTTTGGCCTTTATTGCTAGGGGGATTGAGTATAAAAACACGGAGGTCTTGCTGCAGCTGTACACAGTATTAGTGAGACCACATTTGGAATACTGTGTACAGTTCTGGGGTCCATACTTAAGAAAGGATGTACTGGCCCTGGAGGCAGTGCAGCGAAGGTTTACAAGATTAATTCCTGCAATGAGGGGATTGACATATGAGGAAAGGTTAAGTAGGCTGGAACTCTACTCTTTGGAGTTTAGAAGATGAGAGGCGATCTCATTGAAACATATAAGATCGTGAGGGGCCTTGATCGGGTGGATGCACCGAGGATGTTCCCAATGATCGGGGAAACTAGAACTAGGGGACATAGTTGTAGAATAAGAGGGGGCTCTTTTAAAACTGAGATGAGGAAGAACTTCTTCACCCAGAGGGTGGTTAATTTATGGAATTCACTGCCCCAGGGAGCAGTGGAAGCAGAAACATTAAATATATTTAAGTCTAAAATAGATGGTTTTTTAGCTGCCAAGGGGATAAGGGGCTACGGGGAGAGGGCAGGGATATGGACCTAGGTATGGTTAGTATAGTAAGACCTGAGTGATCTCCTGGACAAGTGTCGATCGCCTGGATTGGGGTCGGAGAGGAATTTCCCGGATTTTTTTCCCGAATTGGACCTGGTTTTTATCCGGTTTTTTGCCTCCCCCAGGAGATCACGCGGTTCTTGGGGTGGAGAGGGGTGATAGCGATATAAAGGGGAGGGTAGTGTCTTGTGTTCTGTGTCTTGTGTCTACTGTTTGTGGGTAAGGGTGTCTGTTTGGTGTTCAGCCATGAGCGAATGGCGGTGCGGGCTCGATGGGCCTGGTGGTCTACTCTCGCACCTACTTTCTATGTTTCCATGTTTCTATGTTTCTATGAATGTCATCAAAAACATACCCCCCACCCCCCCCCCCCCCTTTCTACTGTATTGTTTGAACGCTGATGCTCTTTGTAAGATCATTTCTCGTTCTCCTAAACTCCAGTGAGCCAATGCCAGCCTCTCGGGTCCGCAATCCCAGGAATCGGTCGAATAACTATTCGTTACACACTCTCCTCCACGTCGTTTAGAGCAGTTTTTCATCCACTGTCAAACTACATCAAATATTCCTTTATCGTTACTGCCTTTACCCTTATCGTTGTTTCCCTTAACAGCGAACATAGCGGCCGTTGTGATCCTATCGCGAGCGAGGTGTGGACTCTCCAAATGTGTTACTTATTACCTCGTGGCCATGGCGGTGACGGATCTACTGGTAATCGTCTCCGCCGTGATACTGAATCGAATCACCGGGATCTACTTTGTTAACAGTTTATTCTCCACCACTCCAGCCTGTAGATTCAGCACGGTGATGATTTATACAAGCAGGGATTCCTCGGTGTGGCTGACGGTTGCATTCACCTTCGATCGATTCGCAGCCATTTGCTGCCGGCAACTCAAAGATAGTTACTGCACGAAGAAAACCGCGGCTGTGATGATAGCTGCTATCTGTGTCCTGAGCGGTGTAAAGAACGCCCCTTACTACTTTACATACCAACCATTGTATACAGTGGACGGAGTGTCTGGTTTTGTGACTTTAAGTTAAGCTTCTACACTGAACCTGTGTGAAAGCCTACGATTGGCTGGATCGCATTTTAACGCCTTCTGTTCCTTTCCTTCTGATATTTTTGTTCAATGTTCTGACTATCAGACACATATTTGTGTCCAACAGAATCCGCAATGCACTTCGTGGTAACAAGGAGCGTGAGGATGGGAAAGATGCAGAAATGGAGAACCGGAGAAAATCCGTCATTTTACTTTTCAGCATCTCCGCCAGTTTTCTGCTCTTGTGGGTTACGTATGTCGTTAATTTTATGTTCGTTCGGATTAAAGGCGGTTCATATATCTCCGGTTTCAGTTTCAGAAACCCACGTTACATTCTCCAAGAAAGCGCGAACATGCTCTCGACCCTCAGCTTCTGCACAAATTCCTTTATTTACGCAGTGACCCAGGCTAAATTCAGACAGGAGTTGAAGAAGGCGGTGAAATATCCTCTGGTGGTTGTTGATAACTGCCTCAGTCGATGAAAATAAATTATTCCGACAGAATGTTTATTTTTGCCCCCTTTTCAACTTTCCGTTATTTGTTGTAAAAATGTGATCTCCCAATTGCCAACATCCCAGCTAGAATCGCGGGCACCACTTCCAAAGCTCCGCGCAATCCAGTTTCTCAGCATTACTGCATCATTTGTAGTTATAAAGATAGAGATAGACACGAAATGCAGGAGTGCCACGACGGGTCAGTCATACACCTGGCTGCTTTACTGTCACAACTGAACTTTCAACATTCCTCGTCAGACATTGCCGTATGCTCGTAATAGAATGAAGGTGGGATGCCTGTTTAAGCAAAATTGCATGGGTCTTGCCAACAGATCAGTGTGCGCCACTTTGCGAGTAACGGAAGAAAAAACTATAGGGTATTATGTGTTTATCTTTGGGGTATTGAAGTATGTGTGATGAACAAACCGTGAAAGAATTGAAGAGGGGTTTGCCGAGAGTCCGTTCATAATACAGTCGTCCGCTCAGTTGACCTCAGCTCAAGGATTATTTTTAGGTTTAATTGCAATGATATTGAAGCGCAAAATTAGACTGTTAGAGTAGAGCCGCAAATATTTTGTTCTCTCATCATCCTTGCAGCGATAAATTCGGAATGTCCATCAGTTATAGAGGTTACGCTTTTCATTTTCGTTCTGAGAAACCAGTCTAGCAATACCTAAAACGTGATTACAAAATGGTCTTCTTCTTCTTGAGGTTTGAATGAACCGTGCTGTTGCGCAAGAATAGGGAGGGCAACTGTAGGGACACTGTACACGTTATAGAGGGACACACAGTTGAACGGGGATGTGGCCAGAGTTCGGCCTATTTAAAATTGGCCTGATGGAGTCAGATGAATGAAACACAGTATCCGGGTATTCAGCCCAGCGGATCCTAGCGGATCCTAGAGAGAGAGAAATAGACAGATACAGAGTTTGAAGTATATAGGGTGGGAGAGAGAGAGAGAGAGAGAGAGAGAGAGAGAGAGAGAGAGAGAGAGAGAGAGAGAGAGAGAGAGAGAGAGAGAGAGAGAGAGAGAGAGATGGGATGGGGGGAGAGAGAGAGAGAGGGGGGGATAGAGATGGTGAGAGGGGAGGGAGGAGAGAGAGAGAGAGAGAGAGAGAGAGAGAGAGATGGGATGGGGGAGAGAGAGAGAGAGAGGGGGGATAGAGATGGTAAGAGGGAGGGAGGAGAGAGCGAGAGAGAGAGAGAGAGAGAGAAGAGAGAGAGAGAGAGAGAGAGGGAAAGAGAGGGAAAGAGAGAGAGAGTGGGAGGGAGAGAGCGAAGGGGTGGGAGGGAGGGGGACAGGGGGAGAGAGGGAGACATAGATTGAAAGGCAAAGAGAGAGATTGAGAGATAGAGGGAAAGAGGGAGGTTGAGACAGAGTGAGGTGGAGACAGGTGATGAGAGAGAGCGACTGAGAGATGGAGAGATGAAGAGAGAGAGAGAGATAGGCTAGATGTAGAGATACAAGGAAAAGAGAGGGGGAGAGGGAGAGGGAGAGAGGGGGGAGAGAGAGAGATGGAGAGATGTAGAGATGTAGAGAGAGACAGGCGAGGTAGAGAGAAAGAAAGGGAGGGAGAGGGAATATTTAATATCGAAAGAAGCACAGTAAAACACAGATACTGTAATTACCAGCTTGAGAGAGCGAGCGATGGGTAGAGAGAGAGAGGAATACACAGATACAGCGTTAGTATATAGGGTGGGGAAAGAGAGGGAGGGGTGGAGATGGAGAGGAGAAGAGAGAGGGAGACGGAGAGAGGGAGATGGAAAGCGAGATGGAGAGAGGGACAGATACAGAGTAGCGAGGCAGAAATACATAAGGAGAGAGAGGGAGAGAGCAAGGGTGGGAAAGGGAGGGATAGAGAGAGAGTGGTGTCAAAGTTCGTTTCTTAACAAGCAGATAGCAACAAAACTGTTAAAGGTAAACCGTGGCAATCTTTAATTGATTCGTCAGACGGGAGTGGCAAAGATCTACAATGTGCGCAAACGTTGCTCAGTGCTTCTCGGGCTCCCACTCACAGAACAATGGAGAGTTAGCACAATTATACATTTTTCTTATCAGTAAAACACTCCTACCAAGTCTGAATATTGCATGACTGAAAGATTCTGCAGCCTTTCACAATATAGGAACGCTGGGTCTAAATCAAGCTCATCCAATAACAAGTTATTACTTATCTCTGGAGCGTCCGTTATTTTTTCATTCTTGGCTTCGTAATGGCCTTGAATGAAGAACATGTTATTACTGCAGGATTCCATCTCAATTTCGTTATTAAAATAAACAACGTCCTCCATATTGTGTTCCATATAATTTACAAAGTCAACCAGACTTGACACCGTGCCATTCTTTTGTTTTAATAGACCATGCTTTTGTAGAAGAACGACTCCATTTTAGATTTGACTAATAGATTTGACTAATAGCTCTTTCATTCCCTCCTTCTTATCAATCATGATAACATTCACAGCCCTCGATAGGTACACATAATGGTCGCAGGTATTAGAGCAATGATTAGCAGAACGATAGAGCCATAATGTATCACAGTATCCCAAAAGTCCACCAAACCAAAGGTGTGGCTACCAGTTCAGTTGTACCCCAAAGTCCATCAAACCAATGGTATGGCAACCAGTTCTCACTCTATTCATTGACAGCAATCCTGATGAAGCGTGTTTAAGGTCGATGGATCAGGTGCCACCTGTAGGCGGTGTAATCCTTTCAGCCGAAATTGAGGTTGTGCCATAAAGTTCACACCTCTCCGAGGGTGATGCCCGTCTCTTCCTAGATCGTTGCACAGGTGAGGTGCTCCCTCATTCTCATCCTGTGGTGGGGTTCATCACCTTGATCTAGACGCTATCGTATCCGTGGGTTTGGACAGCTTCTCCTCCAGTAGGTTTAGGTGGCCTGCTTCCACATCGCAACGTAGAAACGGCTGCTGTACTGGAAGACAAAGACAAAGCCATCGTAGATTGCAGTCTGTGTTGATGTAGAACGTGTCATTGAAATTGATGGCGTTAAACTCCTCAAATCCGTTATCAAGGCCAGGGTCAGAGTTGGCGGTCTGCAGTAACTCCCTGCACTTGTTGCGCACTACCCAGTTAGTAGGTATGTCACAATACTTACCTTCAATGGCGCTGTCATTCTGCCACTGGCCGTGTGCGCGATTTTGGCGCCTTTAAGGGGGGGGCGGGCTTAAAACGCGGGTTTCTCCTACCTTGTCCTGTATTATATTTCGTTGGAGTACAAGCGTTTTCTGAAAAATCGTTCCTAGGGGCGTTTTGTGAATTTTTTATTTTCATTAAATCGACAATGTCAGCCCTGGAGTCATTTTAAAATCAGCTCCTGAAGCCATCAACGCCGATAACGGGGACGGATTTCACGTACGGGACAGGTAAACGAAAGTGATTTATTTTAATGTATAAAAGTGCTTCTTAGGAAGCCTTTAATTCACATTTTTTCATGCGAAACGGTGATTTTATTCCCCGAACTAACGGCAGTATTTTTCATGCCGATACGGGGTTAAATTCACCGCAAATGAACGTTCCAAAAGATCGCGTTCCAGAAATCCTCACTCACAAGATGATTTAAATGCCCATTAATGTACAGGTATTAAACATTCAATTCCTTACATTTGGCCTGTAAATTCATGACAATGAGATTTAAAAATTATGTTATATTGTGAATTCTTGTGTGAATGTTATTTGGGCACTTCGGCTATTTAAAAATGTTAATCTATTCTTAAGAAATTGATAGATGTTTAGATCTAGTAATTGAATTTTGTAATTAGCTACAATTAGGTAACTAACTAATTATATGCTTTAATTTCATGTCTTCTAAGTAAGATTGTTTCATATTTGTTTCAGAATGCTTCAATCTATAATAACTGAACATTTCTTTCAGTTCTCTTAATTTTTAAGAAACTTATGGGCTTTTGACTGTCCTCGATCACAGCTTTTGTGTTAAGTCAATGGAAAAGCAATAGGGAACAAGATGCTAATTTCCGAGTATGAAAATGGCCATAACTTTTTTAATACTGAAGATATGAAAGTGAATTAGGTGTCAAATTAAACTTCTTTTTATGCTTTATCTGATGGGGATAAATTGAAGACTTTATTTTTAAAATCTCAAAATTTTGTAACATTGCTACAGCTAGGAACGATCTGCGTCGTCCCCTTTGGAACTTCCTCAGGTCAGTCTCACTGATGGCGCTGTGCTCGGGGCACATGTCATAGATATCTGGGATGTTGTTGTCAAAGACGTACTTGCAGGTGTCTCCTCTGCTGTTACCATTGCATCGATCTGGTAAGGGTTGGGAACAAAACGGAATGTCCTTTTTTTCACATTTAATGTTTGAGTTGCATCTTGTACCTGAACATTTTCCCAAGAGCACTCTGTATATTCAGGATCTGAACACAATAACATATAATTTTTTTATGGGGATTCCGAGTTGTCCACATCCACTGACCGCGAAGAGGTTCCACTATATGTACAAGGCTGAACGTCCTGCTAACACTGGGACAGGTTGATGCTTCGCAACATTATCACCCTCACCATTTTCAGTGACTGTTCCATTCCGAGGCGAAGGGTTATTGAACCATCCAGAACTTCCTCCATTGAATCCTTATTTCTACTGGATGGGCACTGTCCCTCATTGAAAACAACGCTGTGACTTGAATGCAAGTCCAGGATGTAACTGTGGCCCTCTGTTATCAGAGTTTTGCACAGTCCTTCCAATTGCTAGGATTCTGCCTGATTCAACTCTACCCCATTGCAGACATTGGACTTTGTCACTGGAACTGGTGTGCTATAATGCTCAGAATTATGTTCTCCCAAATAACCATTCCTTTGCTCTACATATGTGAGGTGAGCCTGGCTTGATTGCATTTATTCATGTTAATCCTTTGTGTCTTGCTGACATTGAAAAAGGGTGCAGGATTCTTTATACACATCATTTAACAGTTGAATAACCATTAACTGGGTTCCTGCTTAATTAATGTTTCTATACTTAGCTGACGATTCAATTTCAATAGGTTTGTTTTTATCTGTATTCTGGGTCAAGGGATGAACCATGGACATATGAACATTCAAATTGTGTGATTTCTCGAACTTTTCTCACATTGGTCGCAAGCAAATTCAAGTTCTGCTTCTGCCTTGTGCTTGGTCTTATGGTATTTCAAGGATGGTCTGTGCCTGCACTGGAAACCACAAACTTCACACTGCTAAGGTTTTGCTCCAGTATAGCGCATTTCATAGAAACATAGAAATTAGGTGCAGGAGTAGGCCATTCGGCCCTTCGAGCCTGCACCGCCATTCAATATGATCATGGCTGATCATCCAACTCAGTATCCCGTACCTGCCTTCTCTCCATACCCTCTGACCCCTTTAGCCACAAGGGCCACATCTAACTCCCTCTTAAATATAGCCAATGAACTGGCCTCGACTACCCTCTGTGGCAGAGAGTTCCAGAGATTCACCACTCTCTGTGTGAAAAAGTTATTCTCATCTCGGTTTTAAAGGATTTCCCCCTTATTCTTAAGCTGTGACCCCTTGTCCTGGACTTCCCCAACATCGGGAGCAATCTTCCTGCATCTAGCCTGTCCAACCCCTTAAGGAATTTTGTAAGTTTCTATAAGATCCCCTCTCAATCTCCTACATTCTAGAGAGTATAAACCAAGTCTATCCAGTCTTTCTTCATAAGACAGTCCTGACATCCCAGGAATCAGTCTGGTGAACCTTCTCTGCACTCCCTCTATGGCAATAATGTCCTTCCTCAGATTTGGAGGCCAAAACTGTACGCAATACTCCAGGTGTGGTCTCACCAAGACCCTGTACAGCTGCAGTAGAACCTCCCTGCTCCTATACTCAAATCCTTTTGCTATGAAAGCTAACATACCATTCGCTTTCTTCACTGCCTGCTGCACCGTGAACTGACTGTTGTTTCCTCTGTTTGAAAGTCTGTCCACATTCATCACAAATGTAGGTTATTTTCACAAAGTAGTCGTTCTTTCTCAAGTGACCATCAGCGTGTGAAATCAGCATTCTTGTTCCTTCTCCATCAAGGCCAACTGGATCTCTGATCCATCCCAACTCAACTCCTCACTTTGATCCCGGCTGGGATTTACCTCAATACATTTCTGCAACTGAGTTGCACTCAAAAATCAAGGCTTTTCAACTACACAACCTGATTGCTCTCCTTCAGCTGCTGTGTGATGGAAGCGAGATGGTCATTTTCAGACTGGGCATTGGTGAGCAAATTTCTCATCTGTTTCAGCTCGGTCTGTAGCTCCTGGATAAGCTGACACCTTTTTCTGGTTACTTCAAGAACCAGTGATAATTGATCCATCTTGGTCAGTGTTATAAACATAAGGACAGTTGTCAGCCTTATTCAGGACGTCTTGGTGCAGGGGTGTTTCCCAACGTCCAGCCCTTCTGGGCCAACATCAGGATAAAAAGTAGGGTCAATAGCCCCATTGTCCTTGGTTCTCCTCCATTTACAGTCAATCGTATCAGATGTCTCCAACGGGAGTAATCTTCAATCTTCACGGCTGATGGTGTCGTATTATCACCTGGTACAGTCCCCTCCAACATAGTCCCAATTTTGTCCAATCCCAGTAGTAGGGACTGTGTTTGTGTTCAACTTGCAGCGGCTTCTGCGTTTTCAAACCCTGTGAATGCAAGATTGACAAGGTTGTGCGTAATTGCTGTGCGTATGTAATTAATTAATTGCTGTGGGTCATAACTAACTTCCACACTCTTCAGTGTTCTATTCATTCCCTCCACTAATCCAGAATTCTACTGGTGTTGGGGGATGTGAGATCACTCTTTAACTACCTATAAGGCAGACCCTTCAAAAATAGATCATTATATGAAAAAAATCAATTGAAATATATTCCCAATTGTTCCAATCTATCTACTCAAATTTACAATTTCATATTAACAGATTTTGTTCTGAGATAAAGGCATCTCCAATCTCATCTAACACATATACCTGAATGCCACGTGGCCATCGTGGAATTCGGGTCTCCATTTGAACTCAATTCAAAAGGTAAAAAATAGGTGGGGAAAAGTTAAGAGAAAACAAAGAATTGACAATTAATTTTCATAGATTGCAAGCTCATTCGATGACATCCTATTTCATCTGACATGGACCATTTCATCAAAAGGGGCATAGATATGAATATATAAATATACAGTAGACTGGGACTGGATGTCAAGTATCCCGATAGGCTTTGGGAGAAATATAAAAGACCTAGCAAAATCCTGAACACAGGGAAATGAAGCTGCCAGTATCTTGGTAGCATAGCCTTGAAAAGAACACTGAGTCTCTAGTTAGATCAGAGAGAGAATTTGGTTGAGTGACAACTCGAAAGAACATGAAAATCGTGTCTAATCTGATAAGGGCCAGAACTTGGATGAGTGACAACTTGAAATAACTTCCTGGAATACTTTTTAGAGAGCTTTTCGGTTTTACTAAATATTAATCTTCGCACATTGAAAGAAAACGAGTACAAAAAAGCAGGCAACATACACAAATTTAATCTGAGAGGAGTTAGCCAAAGTTGCGCAGCCCCCCTCATTTCCAAAAAATCGTGCAAAACATTAGAGACGTCTCTCTGTATTAACCTTGATTTGCCTGCCCTTATCTGACAAAGTCGTTCTGTTTAAAAAATCTTTGTTGCTGTCGGAAGCAATTTGCAGAATTTGTGAACTTGGAATGGGAGGTTTAAGGCGTGCATTGCTTTTAAATTGCAAAAGTCGTCTTCTGTTGGGGTGAGAATTTAAAATGAACCAATGGAGACGTTTAATGTAATGGTGAGCGTGCTAATGTTCAAAATGGGAGTGGTCTGAGCTGTGATTGGACAGTGATCCAGATTGTGATTGGCTAATCTGTTCCAGTGATCCAGATTGTGATTGGCCCATCTTCTACAGACAGGGTCGCCATTGCCAGACATAGGGTCTCGAAAGGGTCTCGAGAGGACCTCGAGATTTATTGGTGCCGGGTTTGTTCTCCGAAATCTTATTAGCGCTTTCTTTCTCTGCCTTAGCCCCTATCTCCTATTCTTCTGCCTACTGGCATTCCATCTGAAGTACTTTCCATTCTTTTAATAGTTCTGCCTTTATTCCACAATTCCATCCCTCATTTACAAGCATAATCCATCTAACTACTATCTCGCGTTTCCACCCACTTCTTTTCTGCCTCCCTCCCTCTCTCTCTCTCTCTCTCTCTCTCTCTCTCTCCTCTCTCTCTCTCTCTCTCTCTCTCTCTCCCCCTCTCTCTCTCTCTCTCTCTCTCTCTCTCTCTCTCTCTCTCCCTCTCTCTCTCTCCTCTCTCTCTCTCTCTCTCTCTCTCTCTCTCTCTCTCTCTCTCCCTCTCTCTCTCTCTCTCTCTCTCTCTCTCTCTCTCTCAATTTTCAATTCAATTTTCAATTTAAAACTTTATTGGCATGATACAAAAAACATTGTTATATTGCCAAAGTATGAAACATGACATACATATTTAAGATGCATAAGTATAAATACAAGTATACAGTTCATAGATATATATGTTCCTGTACATAAACTCGCAGGAGGCCTATAGCCTTTTATTGATTGCTACACGTTCTTGCAGCTGTAAGCAGTACAACAGGATAGCTAATTTAGCAATTCAATATTAATTTCTTAGTGTCAGTTAATGTCACATGTGCATATTGGTCATTCACCGTCTCTCAGGTAATGGCATGCTGTTACGTACTGTGCACCAAGATGTGCCGTATTTCCTTCACCAAGGATTATTCTTAGTTTTGATGTATCGTCTAGTTCCTTAAAGTCAGGGGTTGCCTGACTGAGTTTGTCAAAGTATGTTTTCCTTGTTTTGTCAATTTTTTTGCATTTTAGGAGGAAGTGCACCTCTGTTTCAACCTCATCTGTCAAACAGTGGCCACATATTCTGTTTTCTCTTGGTTGCCAGAATCTCTTCTGTCTTCCTTTTTCAACTGCCAAATAGTGATCACTTAGCCTGTATTTGGTGAGGGTCTGCCTTTGTTTTATGTCTCTAACAGTTGAGAGATAGTCTGCCAATTTATAATCTCGTTTTAGGGGACGGTAGCATTCTAATCTGCTTTGGCTTTTGGTTTCTTTATCCCAATGTTCCAAATATGTTTCTTTACATTTTTTGATAATTTGGTTCACTCTAACTGGTGATTGGGGGTCAGTATTGTGCCGTGTCAGAAGATATGTCCCTCTATCTGCGCAGTACACTGAATTTGAAGCATGAACGCGACACCGCTCCCCTTCGCTCACTCTCTCTCTCTCTCTCTCTCTCTCTCTCTCTCTCTCTCTCTCTCTCTCTCTCTCTCTGTCTCTCTCTCTCTCTCTCGCTCTCTCGCTCTCTCTCTCTCTCTCTCTCTCTCTCTCTCTCTCTCTCTCTCTCTCTCTCTCTCTCTCTCTCTCTCTCTCTCTCTCGCCCGCTCTCTCTCTCTCTCTCGCCATAATATGGTCAAGTTGAATATACAATTAGAGAGGGAGAAGGGTAAATCGGAGGTGTAAGTGTTACAGTTGAACCAAGGGCACTATGGAGCCGTGAGGGAGGAGCTGGCCAAAGTTGACTATAAGGATACCCTAGCAGGGATGACAGTGGAAGAACAATGGCAAGTATTTCTGGGAATAATACAGAAGGTGCAGGATCAGTTTATTCCAAAGAGGAAAAAAGATTCCAACAGGAGAAAGTGGCGACTGTGGCTGACAAGGGACGTCAGGGAGAGTATAAAAATAAAAGAGAAGAAGTACAGCAGAGCAAAGATGAGCGGGAAGCAATAGGATTGGGTAATGTTTTGGAGCAACAGAAGAGAACTTAAAAGGGAATATGGGGAGAAACGATGAAGTACGAAGGTAAACTAGCCAAGAAAATAAAGGATGATAGTAAAAGCTTCTTTAGCTATGTAAAGAGAAAACAAATCGTTAAGACCAAAGTTGGTTCCTTAAAGACTGAAAAAGGTGGATTTTCTATGGGGAACAAGGAAATGGGAGATAAGTTGAACAGGTACTTTGGATTGTTCTTCACTAAGGAGAACACAAACAATCTTCCTGAAGTACTAGTGGCCAGGGGATCTGGGGTGACGAAGGAACTGAAGGAAATCCACATTTGGCAGGAAATGGTGTTGGGTAGACTGATGGGACTGAAGGCTAATAAATCCCCAGGGCCTGATGGTCTGCATCCCAGGGTGCTTAAGGAAGTGGCTCTAGAAATCAAGGACGCATTGGTGATAATTTTTCATTGTACTATAGATTCAGGATCAGTTCCTGTGGATTGGAGGTTAGCTAATGTTATCCCCTTTGCAAGAAAGGCGGGAGAGAGAAAACAGGGAATTATAGACCAGTTAGCCTGACATCGTGGTGGGGAAGACGCTGGAGTCAATTATAAAAGATGAAATAGTGGCACATTTGGATAGCAGTTGCAGGATCGGTCCGAATCAGCATGGATTTACGAAGGGGAAATCATGCTTGACTAATCTTCTGGAATTTTTGAAGATGTAACTAGGATAATGGACAAGGGAGAGCCTGTGGATGTAGTGTACCTGGACTTTCAGAAAACATTTGATAAGGTCCCACATAGGAGATTAGTGGGCAAAATTAGGGCACATGGTATTGGGGGTAGAGTGATGACATAGATAGAGAAGTGGTTGGCAGACAGGAAACAAAGAGAAGAGATTAACGGTTCCTTTTCAGAATGGCAGGCAGTGACTAGTGGGGTACCGCAAGGCTCAGTGGTGGGACGGCAGATATTTACAATATGCATTAATGATTTGGATGAAGGGATTCAAAGTAACATTAGCAAATTTTCAAATTACACAAAGTTGGGTGGCAGTGTGAACTGTGAGGAGGATGCTATGAGAATGCAGGGTGACTTGGGCAGGTTGGGTGAGTGGGCAGATGCGTGGCAGATGTAGTTTAATGTGGATAAATGTGATGTTATGCACATTGGTAGCAAAAACAGGAAGGCAGATTATTATCTAAATGGCGTCAAGTTGGGGAAAGGGGAAGTACAAAGTGATCTGGGTGTACTTGTTCATCAGTCACTGAAAGTAAGCATGCAGGTACAACAGGCAGTGAAGAAAGCGAATGGCATGTTGGCCTTCATATGCACAAGTACGTTGACGTACAGGACAAGTTACTTGCAACAGCATCATAGTTTCTTATACTCAGACGTCTCATAAAACAATTCATAAATCGCTCTGAAATCCTAAAAGAGAATGAAAAGACAAACGGCACGAAGAACATGACGATTGTGCAAAACACCATTACAATACAAGTCGGTGGTGGTGCAAGAGGGGCGGATAATCGGCTTCTGTGTGGGCGAGGGGTCGAATCTGGGTTGAGTTGATCGGGATGTGGAGAGATTAAACTGCGGGTTGGTATTAAATTGATCGACGGGGACACGATGTACCCGGGGCCAGTTTCCGTGCTGCATGATTCTGGAATGAATGATAGTAACCAGATCAACTCGTCCGGGTAAAAACCTGCCACCCCCACCATCTCTCAGCCGCCTCCGCTGATTTTTCGCATGGAGTGCGCGACTCTTTCCCTCACAACCCACCTCACTTGGACAGATATATAGATAGGAAGGATTTGTTGGGCTGTGGGCAAAATAGAGGGGAGCGGGAATAGACCAATATCCTAACCTGGTTGCCATGGATAAGGTGGCTCGAGAGGCCTGTTTCCGCGCTGTACAGTCCTATGACTATGACGTAATTCCCTAGACTTCTCTGAGATGGCCATTCGAGAGCCGCCCTCATACCGCCTGAATGGGTTATGGTCCCTGACTACCCCCTTCCCTTAAGCACGTGACACGTTAGGCCCGATTGCTCGGTATCATGTATTGATGCTTCATGTGGGGGGTTCTATAAACGGCTTTAAAATAGTGGTCTCCACACTTTAGGGAGGAGGTGACCGCACAGTAGAGCGCTCAAAGGGGATTCGTCGGGATGTTGCCCGGAGTGGAATGTCACCTTGAATGGAGGTGTCTGCTTCCCGGATAACATCCAACTTGAAGAGGGACGCATTGGTTTCTCATCCGCAGCTTTACCTTGCCCCCAATCATTCGCGTCTTCCGCGAATAATAATCTGGTGCTTTGAGTTTTTGTGTTCACAATTATTGGGGAACGGAGTGTCGTCTACAATATCTATTACAATTTGGTAGAGATAGGTGTTCCGGCTTCTAGTACAGGCGCAGCCGTCTCGTGTGAATATTGTGTATCTCTTCGTCTCCTACGCGAGTGTATTTCAATCCACGCCGGGTGCCACATCGGCGCTGTATTGCCTGGAGCACGGGATCCAGCCGGATGGACAGAAGCCCACCGGCAAGACCATCGGAGGCGGCGACGATTCGTTCAACACCTTCTTCAGCGAGGCGGGGGCGGGCAAACAGGTCCCGCAGGCCGCGTTCATCGACCTGGAGCCCACGGTGATCGGTAAGGTGGCAGGGGGGAGAGTACTGATATGATCTGCATGATCACAAACCCTGTCTTGCCATGTGGGGTGGGGCGTGTGTGTGGCGCAGGTTAATTCTCTATTTTCTGTTCCCTTGACCCTACAGATGAGGTGAGGACCGGAACTTACCGGCAGCTCTTCCACTCCGAGCAGCTCATCACCGGAAAGGAGGACGCGGCCAATAACTACGCCCGGGGCCACTGCTCCATCGGCAAGGATATCGTGGACTTGGTCCTGGATCGAATCCGGAAGGTGGTAGGTTAATTCGCAATAGAACTTCAGATAATTCATTCGTTACTACCGAACTTCCGTGATCAGCTTCCTGTCAGGGAGCGCCCCTTTTATTTATATTGTGCACCGGCCATACCTTCTAACTTGTCCCTTCTAACTTGATATTTCCACCATGGAAAAGATGTTCGGAAAAATGGTACCCTACCTATGCCTCTCATATTTTAAATATTTCTATCGTCTCCCCTCAAACTCCCATGTTTCAGAGAAAACAATTCCAATTTTCCCAGCCTTTCTTATCCTCGAATCGATGAAGCATTCTTTCTAGTAAATTTATTCTGCAACATTGTCTAAGCTTCGACGTCCTTCGCGGAACGCGGAGACCAGAACTGCATTGTACACTCCGAATGATGCCTGACGCGAATTTCATTACTTTATTTACACTTCCGCCCAAATTTAAGACAGGGCTCCTTTGCAATCACTAGTGGGAAGCCAGCGACACGTAATCCTTTCGAAAGCCATTTGCACAGGTGCGTTGGGTCCAATGGAGACAAATAGGACGATCCCTAACTGCCATCTTAATCTCGATGTACATGTTGAGTGGAAGTGAAGGAACAATCTCGTTCTTTCATCTCAGAGCCATCCACATGTGCCCAACCACAGCGGTAGCTAGGTTGCTCGCGAACGTCATATTCGCTCTACTATTCACGATTTCCGCTTTCCTTCCCTCAGGCCGATCTGTGCACCGGACTCCAGGGGTTCCTCATCTTCCACAGTTTCGGTGCGGCACCGGCTCGGGATTCACCTCCCTCCTCATGGAGAGACACTCCGTCGACGACGGCAAGAAATCCAAGTTGGAGTTTTCCGTCTACCCGGCTCCGCAGATCACCACCACCGTGGTCGTGCCCTACAACGCGGTTCTGGTTACCCACTGCACGCTCGAGAACTCGGACTGCTCCTTCATGGTGGACATCGAGGCCATTTACGACATGTGCCGTCGGAACCTGGACATCGAGCGCCCCACCTACACCAACCACAACCGCCTTATCGCGCGATTCGTGTCGTCCATCACCGCATCGCTGCCCTTCGACGGGGCCCTCAACGTGGACCTGACCGAGTTCCAAACTAATCTGGTTCCTTCCCCGCGGATCCTCTTCCCGCTCGCCACCTACGCGCCCCTGATCTCGGCCGTGAAGCCTTACCACGAGCAACTGTCGGTCCCCGAAATCACCAAGTCCTGCTTCGAGCCGGCCAATCAGATGGTGAAGTGCGACCCCCACCAGGGCAAGTACATGGCATGCTGCATGCTGTACCGCGGGGATGTGGTGCCCATGGACGTCAACGCCGCCATCGCCACCATCAAGTCGAAGTGCTCCATCCAGTTCGTGGACTGGTGCCCGCCGGGTTTAATGTGTGTGGAGGGTTTAGCATATGTGACCCAATGTGAAGACGGTACATTGCCTTCTAAAAAGCGAAACCGCAAGAAAATGGTGCATCTGCACCTGTTCAATAGACGTCCCCTTTCATTCACAATATTTGGACATAAAACCTCCCTCCCGCCCTCACTGTGCGCTTCGTACTCTATACCCCAAGCATCTTGATCCCAGCACTAACAACCAATGGAATAGTCCTTGGTAATGTTACCACCACAATCCTTGAGTCCAGGCCTCAATAGCACAGGTTAGACACAACCCTGAAGGGGACGCTATCGAAGGTGCTGAGGGTAGATGGAATTGTTGGGATTGTTGTGCGCGGAGACGGTAGTGAACCAATGGGACGATTTCGCACATTTTTCCGTAATCCTTCAGATAGAATACTGCAGGAAAAGTTCCACTTTTGGTGGAAAAGGATGTAAAGAATTGCATCACTTCGTAATTGCGTCCCTCCCGCCTTACAACGCATCCCTGCGGGACAGCAAAGCGTTGCATTCGTCCCGCGGCAGCGGGTTTTCAGAGTGAAAGAGCTGGGACTAACTCACATGTTTCGCATTGAGACAAAAGGGTGGGGTCTCCGAATTGACATTCAATGCTTGCTCTTTCCATCCCCCGCAAGTAGGCATCCACTACCAGCCCCCGACCGTGGTGCCTGGGGGCGACCTGGCCAAGGTGCAACACCACCGCCATCTCCATGGCCTGGATCCGCCTGGACCTCATGTTCGACAAGATGCACGCCAAACGGGCCTTTGTCCACTGGTACGTGGGAGAGGGGCTGAAGGAAAGGGAGTACCAGGACGCGTGGGAGGACATGGCGTCGCTGGAGAAGGACTACCAAGAAGTGGCGCTTGAATCCTTCGATCTCGAGAAGGCTGCGGAGAAGGCCGTTCTCGAGAAGGCTGTGGAGGAGGAAGAATAGACAATATTAGATAAAATGAAATGTTATATTTATGTTAGAGTCGATTTAGTGGTTCAATTTTTTTAACAATTCAGCACACATTATAATTGTGAAAATAAACTAATTTTAAGTGATATTCAAAATGTGTTCAGTTCTACAGTTATGGACACGAAATACTATAGCCAGTAAAACAGGAATTGGGATCCAAGGTGGATCGGGGTTATTGCCTCCTGCACAAGTACGGTGAGGTGCAGGTATATGGAAAATCTTGCATGTAGCTGCTTCAGAGGCACATCGACCCTGATAACACTGGGCATCCTCTATTACACTTCAATTATACATATATTACTAATAAATGCTACAAGGCAGGTATACAAAAAAAATAGTTGGAAAAAAGGTTACCATGGCAGAGCTGTTAACGTTGGATATATGGATTCCAGCAAAGCAGTTGACAAGGTACCACATGGTAGGCTGCTCTGGAAAGTTGGATTGCATGGAATCGAATGAGAGATTGTTGAATGGATATAAAATTGGCATCATGGAAGGAAGCAGAGAGTGATAGTGGAAGGATGCTTCTTGGACTGGAGGACTGTCAATGATGTTGTGTCTCAGTGCTGAGCGCGTTACTGTTTGTCATCTATAATAATATGGATGAGAACGCACAGGGCAAGATGAGCAAGTTTGCAGATAATACAAAGTGGTTGGTTTTGAAGATAGTGAAGCTCAATGTCAACAATTGAATGGGTCGGCCTGGTGGGCCATTGAATGGTTGATGGAATTTGTTGGATATATATAAATAGACAGCATTTTGTATAGCTTTTGAATGTCACCGCAACTCAACATTTTCCGAGATTTTATACCTATTTCCCCTGTGTCCACTCCCCAGTTTTCGCATTGTCTCTATCTTTTGTGCTGCTCCTTGCTCTTTGAAATTTTTTCCGCCTCTTCCATCACCTCTCTTTGTCCCAGGCCAGAGGATGCAAGGAATTTAGTTAGAGCCTTCGTGTGAAATGGAGCGATATAGGATGGACCCAAAGGTATACTTTTACACTGAGCGGGATGTTCGTGTCTGGACCCAGCTGCCAGAGGAAGCTATAGAAGGTTACACAATTACAACTACTGAAACATATTTTGACGTATATATTTGCATGAAGGGTTTGGAGCAATAAAGGCCTAATACAGTACATGCAAATGGGACGAGCCCAATATGACAACTTTGTCGGCATGGTCAATGTGAACCAATAGGTCTGTTTCCCTGCTGCGCGACTCTATAACTCCGTGAGATCGCACCAATTTAATCTACTCTGTCAAAACACTCTGGCCAAGAAATGGAATCAGCGTTACTTACTGCCAATAGTTTACTCATGGCAGTGATCCAACCACCAAGCTCCACAGAATAAACGAAGCCCGAAAAGTTCCACTATAGTTATGCTATGATGAGTGTTTCCACAAGGTGAATTCGTACAAAATTGATCGATGAATTAGGAACAGTATTTTGTATTACAAGGGACAAATAGGTTACTCATACAAATAAAAAGCAACGGAACACACAAAATACATTTTAACATAAACATCTACCATAGTGACTCCTCCACATTCCTCAATGTGATGGAAGGTAAAAAAAAAGTTCAATCTCTTCCCTCCTTTGCTCTTCCGCGGACGGGGGCCTCGGGACCTCCGTTGACGGGGACATCTTGACTCTCGTAGCAGGCAGCGCTCCGCATCCGGCCCTCCGCATTCGGGCGATGAGCTCCTGCATCGGGTGGATGTCAGCTCCCCCGCGCCGGCGATCGGACCCCGGGTCGGGGCGTCGAACCTCCGCGTGGTGGAGCTCCCGACTCGGCCTCTACCGAGACTGCGAGCTCTCGATGGTAAAGTGCGCAGGGCGCGGTTGGAGCGATCCCAGACAAGGGATCAGCCTCGCTGTTAAGTCCACGCCCCGCGGTAGGGCTCAAAATCAGAAAATAGACAATAGACCATAGGTGCAGGAGTAGGCCATTCGAGCCAGAACCGCCATTTAATGTGATCATGGCTGATCATCCGCAATCAGTACCCCGTTCCTGCCTTCTCCCCATATCCCCTGCCTCCGCTATTTTTAAGAGCCCTATCTAGTTCTCTCTTAAAAACATCCAGAAAACCTGCCTCCACCGCTCTCTGAGGCAGAGAATTCCACAGACTCACCACTCTCTGTGAGAGAAAGTGTTTCCTCTTCTCCGTTCTAAATGGCTTACTCCTTATTCTTAAACTGTGGCCCCTGGTTCTGAGCTCCCCCAACATCGGGAACATGTTTCCTGCCTCTAGCGTGTTCAAACCCTTAACAATCTTATAGGTTTCAATGAGATCCCCTCTTATCTTTCGAAACTCCAGAGTGTAGAAGCCCAGCTGCTCCATTCTCTCAGCAATGACAGTCCCGCCATCCCGGGAATTATCCTTGTAAACCTACGCTGCACTCCCTCAATAGCATGAATGTCCTTCCTCAAATTAGGGGACCATAACGGCTCACAATACTCCAGGTGTAGTCTCACTAGGGCTCAGTACAACTGCAGAAGGACATCTTTGCTCTAAATCGATTCCTCTTGTTATAAAGGCCAACATGCCATTCGCTTTCTGCACTGCCTGCTGTACCTGCATGCTTACTTTCATAGAGTGATGTACCTAGGACTCCCAGATCCCGCTGTACTTCCCCTTATCCCAACTTGCCGCCATTTAGATAGTAATCTGCCTTCCTGTTTCTGCTACCAAAATGTTTAACCTCACATTTATCTGCATTAAACTTCATCTGCCATGCATCTGCCCACTCCCCAACGTGTCCAAGTCACCTTGCATTCTCATAGCATCCTCCTCACAGTTCACACTGCCATCCAGCTTTGTGTCATCTGCAAATTTGCTAATGTTACTTTGAATCCCTTCATCCAAATCATTGATGTATATTGTAAATAACTGCGGTCCCAGCACCGAGCCTTGCGGTACCCCACTAGTCACTATTTGTTCCACTGGGTCTTCCCCCATCCCCCTCAAACCATGTGACCATGCTCTTCCCCACCCACACTACTGTCTTCATGCCCCCCTCCTCCCTGACCACCCCCCCATCAGACATCGCATCGGCCTCAGTCCATCACCTGCCTTCCTCCGGCCCCAACCCCCTTCCCTGCCGTGTGTTCACCTTCCCCCCTGACCTCCCCCTCTCCGATACCGAACGGTCTGTCCTCAGCAGATGTCTCATCTTCGTCCATCTCCGTCCCCACCTCAATGAGTTCCGCGCCCACCACGATTTGGAGCACTTCTACCGTCGCATCCGCCTCACAGCGTTCTTCCATGGGAAGGAGTCCTCCCCCCATTGATGATCCCTTTTCCCGTCTCCAACTGACCCCATCCTGTTGGACCCCCCCCCCCCCCCACATGGCCTTCCGGCTTTAGACCTTTTTATTCAAAACTGCCGGCGGGACATCAACCTCCTCAACTTCTCCACTCCCCTGTCTCACTCTAACCTCGCCACCGACTCACTCTGCAACAACCCAGACTGGATTATCAAACCCGCCGACAAGGGATGTGCCGTGGTAGTCTGGCGCATCGATTTGTACAAAGCTGAGGCCACGCTCCAACTCTCGGACACCTCCTCCTACTTAGCCCTGGACCATGACCTCACAGCCGAGCACCAGGCCACTATCTCTGGCACCATCACTGACTTCATCCACTCCGGCTCCCTGCCCCCCCCCCGAGCCTCCTACCTGACCGTTCCCCAGCTCCGCACGGCCCGATTTTACCTTCTCCCCAAAATCCTCAAACCTGACTCTCCTGGTAGACCCATTGTCTCTGCCTGTTCGTGCCCTCCCGAACTTATTTCCACATACCTTGACTCCATCCTATCCCCCCTGGTTAAATCCCTCCCTATTTATGTTCAAGACATCTCAGACACTCTCCGTCGTCTCCGGGCATTTCATTCTCTAGGCCCACATCCACTCATCTTCACCATGGACGGCCATTCACTCTACACCTCTATCCCCCACCAGGAGGGTCTCAAAGCCCTCAGGTTCTTCCTCGACCGGAGGACCAACCAATCCCCGTCTACAGATACTCTCCTCCGACTAGCGGAGTTGATCCTTACCCTTAATAACTTCTTGTTTGACTCCTCCCATTTCCTCCAAATACCAGGCGTTGCTATGGGCACGCGCATGGGCCCCAGCTATGACTGCCTCTTTGTAGGGTACGTCGAACAATCCTTGTTCGAGGCGTACCACGGCTCCATCCCCGACGTCTACCTCCGCTACATCGACGATTGCTTTGGTGCTACCTCTTGCACCCACACACAACTGACTTACTTCATCCGCTTCACCACTAACTTCCATCCGGCACTCAAATACACCTGGACCATTTCCGACACTTCCCTACCATTTCTTGACCTCACTATCTCCATCGCAGGTGATAGACTTCTGACCGACATCCACTATAAACCCACTGACTCCCATGGCTATCTAGAATACACTTCCTCCCACCCTGCTTCCTGTAAGGACTCCATCCCCTTCTCCCAATTCCTCCGTCTACGCCGCATCTGCTCCCAGGATGAGGCGTTCCACACCAGGGCATCGGAAATGTCCTCATTCTTCAGGGAACGGGGGTTCCCCTCCCCTACCAGAGATGAGGCTTTCACCAGGGTCTCTTCAATACCCCGTAACATTTATCTCTCTCTCCACCCCCCCCACTCGTAACAAGGGCGGAGTCCTCCTAGTCCTCACCTTTTCACCCCACTAGCCTTCACATACAACAAATAGTCCTCCGTCATTTTCGCCACCTCCAACGTGACCCCACCACTCGCCACATCTTCCCATCTCCCCCCTGTCTGCTTTCCGCAAAGGCCGCTCCCTCCGTAGCTCCCTGGTGAATTCGTCCCTTCCCTACCGCACCACCCCTTCCCCGGGTACTTTCCCTTGGAACCGCAAGAGATACTACACTTGTCGCTTTACCTCCCCCATGGACTCCATTCAAGGACCCAAGCAGTCGTTCCAGGTGCGACAGAGGTTCACCTGCATCTCCTCCAACCTCATCTATTGCATCCGCTGCTCCAGATGTCAGCTGATCCACATCGGTGAGACAAAGCGTAGGATTGGCGATCGTTTTGCGAAACACCTCCGCTCGGTCCGCAATAACCAAGCTGATCTCCCTGTGGCTCAGCACTTCAACTCCCCGTCCTATTCCGAATCCGACCTTTCTGTCCTGGGCCTCCTCTTTGGCCAGAGTGAGTACCATCGGTAATTGGAGGAGCAGCACCTCATATTCCGCTTGGCAGTTTGCAACCTGGTGGCATAAACTTTGACTTCTCCAATTTCCGGTAGCCCTTGCTGCCTCCTCCCCTTCTCAGCTCCCCCTCAGCCCTCGGACTCCTCCTCTTCCTTTCTCCTTTCTTCTCCCATCCCCCACCCTACATCAGTCTGAAGAAGGGTTTCGGCCCGAACCGTTGCCTATTTCCTTCGCTCCATAAATGCTGCTGCACCCGCTGAGTTTCTCCAGCACTTTTTTCTACCCCACTAGTCACTGTCTGCCATTCTGAAAGGGACCCGTTAATCCCTACTCTTTGTTTCCTGTCTGCCAACCACTTATTTATCCATGTCAACAATTTACCACCAATACCATGTGCCCTAATTTTGCCCATTAATCTGCTATCTGGGACCTTATCAAATGCTTTCTGAAAGTCCAGGTACACGACATCCACTGGCTCTCCCTTGTCCATTTTCCTAGTTACATCTTCAAAAAATTACAGAAGATTAGTCAAGCATGATTTCCCCTTCGTACATCCATGCTGACTCGGACCGATCCTGTTACTGCTATCCAAATGTTCGGCTATCTCATCTTTTAAAATTGACTCCAGCATCTTCCCCACCACCGATGTCAGGCTAACGGGTCTGTAATTCCCAGTTTTCTCTCTCCCGCCTTTCTTAAACAGTGGGATAACATTAGCTACCCTCCAATCCACAGGAACTGATCCTGAGTCTATAGAACATTGGACAATTATCACCAATGCATCCACGATTTCTAGAGCCACTTCCTTAAGTACTCTGGGATGCAGACCATCAGGCCCTGGGGATTTATCAGCCTTCAGTCCCATCAGTCTATCCAACACCATTTCCTGCCTAATGTGGATTTCCTTCAGTTCCTCCGTCACCCCAGATCCTCTGGCCACGACTATATCAGGACGATTGTTTGTATGCTCCTTAGTGAAGACAGATCCAAAGTGCCTGTTCAACTCATCTGCCATTTCCTTGTTCCCCATAATAATTTCACCTTTTTCGGTCTTCAAGGGTCCAACTTTGGTCTTAACTAATTTTTTTCTCTTCACATACCTAAAGAAGCTTTTACTCTCCTGCTTTATATTCTTAGCTAGCTTACCTTCGTATCTCATCTTTTCTCCCCGTATTGTGTTTTTGGTTATCTTCTGTTGTTCTTTAAACATTACCCAATCCTCTTGCTTCCCGCTCATCTTTGCTACGTTGTACTTCTTCGCTTTAATTTTTATACTGTCCTTGACGTGCCTTGTCAGCCATGGTCGTCCCTTTCTCCCCTTGGAATCTTTCTTCCTCCTATGTCCTCCTGTCGAAGTTCAAGACCTTGTATACCTGCAAAGCTAGATCCCTCTGCTCTACAACCCCCCCCCCCGAGGCTTACAATGCACTGTGTAGCTCATGCTCTTGTTAGACTTTCCAAAATGAAACACATCACATTTCTCCGTGTGAAATTCCATCAATTATTCTTCAGCCTACCTGCCCAAGACTCTTTCGGTGGCGCCATGAAGTGGTGAAGGCGCAGCATTGAGCTCAGCTCCCGCTAAAATCGCCAAAATCGCGTAAAAAGCCGTTTTTAAAGTCGGGACCGATTTAAAAACACTCACCGGGGCTGCTTGGCGTCGCGGGAGTGACGTCATCAGACAGCGTCGAGAACATCGGTTTTAACGGGACTTTTAGATAAGTAAAGGAAAACATCTACGGGGACCCAAGAAATCGACTATCAGACTCCAGCTTCAAGAAGACTTGGAAGCTCTTCAAACAACAACTGAAATCTCAGAAGAAGAGCCTGATTCTCAACAAGCAGTATCCGAAATGGCAACACGAGGAGAGACAAAAGAGAACGAAAAGGAGTAAGAGATGAAGCAGTGGGAACAAACCGTAAGAGCTAATCTTACTAGAGATCTTACCAAAGAACTTACCAAAGATCTCACTAAGGAATTCTCCAAAATGCTTGCTAGTATGAATAATACAATGAAGAATAATCTCTCTAAAATGGAGGTTAACTTGTCTAAGAAAATTGATACTGCGCGTGATGAATCAAAGGAACAGTTTGATTCCTTGAAGCAGCAGTTCATAGACTTGGAGCAGAGGACAACACAAGAATTTGTGAGAATGGAATATGTTTATAATAAGAAAATTGATGAGCTGATTGAAGGGGTGAAATATTCCGATGTCGACAGAAGAAAAGAAGGTTGAAATGCGTGAGATGTCTCAGGAAATATCGACCTTGAAAAATGAACAGGATGCTAATCGGGAGCATTTAAATAAACTAACTGATAAATGTCAAGATTTGGAAGCTAGATCAAGGAGACAGAATTTAAGGATTATAGGAGTAAAGGAGGGACAAGAGTATGGAAATCTAATGACTGAACTTGTCACTAAAATACTCAAAGATGTCTTTAAGTTGAAGGAAACCCCGAGGATTGATGTGGCACATCGGGTAGGTCGCTTCAGAAGAGAAACAAATGCTCCCCCAAGACAGATTATTGTGAATTTTTTGGACATTTCAAACCTGGAAAAACTCATGAAGATGATACCGCATGGTGAGAGGCTCACGTTTGATGGAGAGACTGTTAGATTCTACAGGGACTATCCACGCGAAATATTGGAGAAGAGAAATCAGTTTAAAAGAGCAAGCAGTATTCTGCAAGGACAATCTAATGTGAAATACGGGGTGGTTTACCCAGCGAAGATGAAGATTACACACAACTCTACTCAACGCGCCTTCACGGATCTTGATTTGGCATTTAATTACGCACAAGAAATTGTAAAGAAAATAGAAAAAAGTGAAGCGAAAGTCGATGATTAAACTTTTCAATGGAAGACTGTGCTGTAATTAAGATGGTGGAACTGCTCTAGACATTAACCAGACAGGCTTATCTGTCAGGAATGTGTTTTCAACGTCAGAGCCCTGGTTTCACCTTGAACGGAAAATTGGAAGAGAAACAAGGGGAAAGCTGACATTTTGAAGTAATGCAATCAGACGCGAAAGAAATTCAAAGGAAATTATGGACTTAAGAAATGTTTTAATTAATACAGTATATAACCATATAACCATATAACCATAACAGCACGGAAACAGGCCATCTCGGCCCTTCAAGTCCTTGCCGAACGCTTTTTTATTTTTTTTATTTTTTATTTTTGTATTATTATTATTATTATTTTTAAACTCCCCCCTAGTCCCATCTACCTGCACTCAGACCATAATCCTCCACTCCTTTACCGTCCATATACCCATCCAATCTATTTTTAAAGGATAACATCGAACCTGCCTCCACGACATCCACTGGAAGCTCATGCCACACAGCTACCACTCTCTGAGTAAAGAAGTTCCCCCTAATGTTACCCATAAACTTCTGTCCCTTAATTCTCAAGTCATGTCCCCTTGTTTGAATGTTCCCTACTCTCAATGGGAAAAGCTTATCCACGTCCACTCTGTCTAACCCGCTCATAATTTTAAAGACCTCTATCAAGTGCCCTCTTAACCTTCTGCGATCCAAGAATAAAGACCTAACTTGTTCAACCTTTCTCTGTAACTTAGTTGCTGAAACCCATGCAACATTCTAGTAAATCTCCCCTGTACTCTCTCTATTTTGTTGACATCCTTCCTATAATTATGCGACCAAAATTGTACTCCATACTCCAGAATTGGCCTCACCAATGCCTTGTACAATTTTAACATTACATCCCAACTTCTATATTCAATGCTCTGATTTATAAAGGCCAGCACACAAAAGCTTTCTTTACCACCCTATCTACATGAGATTCCACCTTCAGGGAACTATGCACAGTTATTCCTAGATCCCTCTGTTCAACTGCATTCCTCAATTCGCTACCATTTACCATGTACGTCCTATTTTGATTTGTCCTGCCGAGATGTAGCACCTCGGAAGGACATTATAGCCATAGAGGGAGTGCAGAGAAGGTTCACCAGACTGATTCCTGGGATGTCAGGACTTTCATATGAAGAAAGACTGGATAGACTTGGCTTATACTCGCTAGAATTTAGGAGATTGAGAGGGGATCTTATAGAAACGTACAAGATTCTTATGGGGTTGGACAGGCTAGATGCAGGAAGATTGTTCCCGATGTTGGGGAAGTCCAGGACAAGGGGTCACAGCTTAAGGATAAGGGGAAAATCCTTTAAGACCGAGATGAGGAAAAACTTTTTCACACAGAGAGTGGTGAATCTCTGGAACTCTCTGCCACAGAGGGTAGTTGAGGCCAGTTCATTGGCTATATTTAAGAGGGAATTAGATGTGGCCCTTGTGGCTAAAGGGATCAGGGGGTATGGAGAGAAGGCAGGTACGGGATACTGAGTTGGATGATCAGCCATGATCGTATTGAATGGCGGTGCAGGCTCGAAGGGCCGAATGGCCTACTCCTGCACCTAATTTCTATGTATCTATGTACTCCACCATTAATAAACAACAATTGAATCTTCTTAACCAACCTTCCATGAGGAACCTTGTCAAAGGCCTTACTGACGTCCTTGTACACAACATCCACTGCTTTACCCTCATCAAGTTCCCTAGTAACCTCTTCGAAAAATTCAAGAAGTTTAGTCAAGCATGACCTTCCAGGCACAAATCCATGTTGACTGTTCCTAATCAGACCCTGCTTATCCAGATGCTTACATATATTATCTTTAAGTATCCTTTCCATTAATTTGCCCACCACTGACGTCAAACTAACAGGTCTATAATTGCTAGGTTTACTCTTAGAACCCTTTTTAAACAACGGAACAACATGCGCAGTACGCCAATCCTCCGGCACTATTCCCGTTTCCAATGACATTTGAAATATTTCTGTCATAGCCCCTGCTATTTCTACACTAACGTCCCTCAATGTCCTAGAGAATATCCTGTCAGGACCTGGAGAATTATCCGTTTTGATATTTTTCAAGTGTCCGCACCTCCTCTTCTTTGAATCTCACAGTTTCCATTGCTACTCTGCTTGTTTCCCTTACCTCACCTAATTCCATATCCTTCTCCTTGGTGAATACCGAAGAAAAGAAATTGTTCAATATCTCCCCCATCTCTTTTGGTTCTGCAGATAGCTGTCCACTCTGACTCTCTAATGGACCAATTTTATTCCTTGTTATCCTTTTGCTATTAATATAGCTGTAGAAACCCTTTGGATTTACTTTCACCTTACTTGCCAAAGCAACCTCATATCTTCCTTTAGCTTTTCTAATTTCTTTCTTAATATTCTTTTTACATTCTTTATACACCTCAAGCACCTCCTTTACTCCATGCTGCCTATAATTATTGTAGATCTCTCTCTTTTTCCGAACCAAGTGTCCAATTTCCCTTGAAAACCATGGCTCTTTCCAATTTTTACTATATCCTTTCAACCGAACAGGGACATAAAGATTCTGTACTCTTAAAATGTCACCCTTAAATGTCCTCCATTTATCTTCTACATCCTTCCCATAAAACAACATGTCCCAATTCACTCCTTTTAAATCCTTTCGCATCTCCTCAAAGTTAGCCTTTCTCCAATCAAACATCTCAATACTAGGTCCAGTTCTGACCCTCTCCATAATTATATTGAAACTAATGATATTGTGATCACTGGACCCGAAGTGCTCCCCGACGCATACCTCCGCCACCTGCCCTGTCTCATTTCCTAACAGGAAGTCCAGCACTGCCCCTTCTCTAGTAGGTACCTCTATGTATTGCTGCAAAAAACTATCATGCACACATTTTACAAACTCCAAACCATCCAGCCCATTTACAGAATGTGTTTCCCAGTCTATGTGTGGAAAATTGAAATCTCCCACAATCACTACCTTGTGCTTACTACTAATATCTGCTATCTCCTTACATATTTGCTCTTCCAATTCTCGCTCCCCATTTGGCGGTCTATAATACACCCCTATAATTCTTGCTACACCTTTCCCATTTCTCAGTTCCACCCAAATAGCCTCCCTAGACGAGCCCTCTAATCTATCCTGCCAAAGCACTGCTGTAATATCTTCCTTGACAAGCAATCCAACACCCCCACCTCTTGCCCCTCCTATTATATCACCCCTGAAGCAACGGAATCCTGGAACATTTAGTTTCCAATCACAGCCCTCCTGCAATCATGTTTCACTGATGGCCACAACATCATACTTCCAGGTGTCAATCCAGGCTCTAAGCTCATTCACCTTTCTTACAATGCTCCTAGCATTAAAATATACACATTTAAGAAACCCACCACCAATTATTCTCTGTTTATTATCTTTTTCTTCTTTCTCCCCTACATTTTGGGTCCCTTCTGTGCCTCCTGCCTCCCACATTTTCCAATACCTTTCTCTATTTGAGTCCCTCCCCCCAACCGTTCTAGTTTAAAGTCTCCCCAGTAGCCTTTGCAAATCTCCCCGCCAGGATATTGGTCGCCCTCGGGTTCAAGTGCAACCCGTCCTTTCTGTACAGGTCACACCTTCCCCAAAAGAGGTCCCAATGATCCAGAAATTTGAATCCCTGCCCGCTGCACCAGTTCCTCAGCCACGCATTTATCCTCCACCTCATTCCATTCCTACTCTCACTGTCGCGTGGCACAGGTAGTAATCCTGAGATTGTTACCTTTGCGGTCCTGCTCCTTAACTCCCCTCCCAACTCCCTAAATTCTCCTTTCAGGACCTCTTCTCTTTTTCTGCCTATTTCATTGGTACCTTTTTCTGCCTATGTCATATGTACCACAACCTCAGGCTCCTCTCCCTCCGAATTCAGGATATCTTGGACGCGTTCAGACACATCCCTGACGCTGGCACCAGGGAGGCAAACTACCATCCGGGTCTCCTGACTGCGTCCACAGAATCGCCTATCCGACCCCCTAACCATAGAGTCCCCTATTTTAAAAGACGGGTGGAATAAAATCAGAAAAAGCAAGGACTTCCCTGTGGATCAAGCAGCGTCTGTGGAGTCCAAACATGGTCCCCGTGATCCGTCATCAGCATATTAGATTTTGTACAAAGTGGCTAAAAGGCGGATTGCTAACTGTGCCGTTAAGGGAGCAGAATAAAATAGATAGAGACACAAGAGTCTGCAGATGCCGGAATCGTGAGCACACAAAGCCAGGCAGCGTCTGTGGAGGGAATGGACATATATACTTAATGTAAAGAATTAACTAACCATATAAACTTAATATTACTAATTGATGGTTATGCTGTTATACTAAAATTATACTAATATGACTAACTAATGTATTAACTAATGGATTTTAGGGGATAAGGGGCCTATAGAGGGTTAGATGGTTATTACTAACAGATAAATAATTTTAATAAAGCTGAAAGGAAATGAAATATAATTTAGGATGTATAATAATACTTTACAATTAGAGATTAGAGATTAGAGATTAGAGATTCCTTTATTTGTCATTCAGACCTTTCGGTCTGAACGAAATTTCGTTGCCTGCAGTCATACATATAATAATAAATGACAAAACACACAATAAACACAAATTAACATCCACCACAGTGAGTTCACCAGGTACCTCCTCACTGTGATGGAGGCAAAAGTCTTAAAGTCTCTGTCTCTTCCCGCTTTCTTCTCCCTCTGCGCTGAGGCGATCCAGGCTTCTGATGCTGTGGCCCCGCCGGGCGACGGTAAGCCAGTCCAGCGGCCGAATCCGTGCTCCGCGACGGGCCGGCTCAAACTCCGCGGCCCGGGGTGGTCGAAGCTGCCGAAGCTGCCGAAGCTGCCGCCCTCCAGTCCAGCGGACGCAGCTGTAGTTGCGGGAGCCCCAGAAAAACAGGTCACCAACCTGTGACCTGCGCGCTCCCGACGATGTCGTCCACTGGGCCCGCGGCCGAGCCTCCGGATTCAGGTCGCCACCGCCGGAACGCCACCGCAGCTCCGAAGCCGGCCAGCCTCGCGCTCCCGAAGATGTCGTCCACTGGGCCAGCTGCGGCCGAGCCTCCGGATTCAGGTCGCCACCAGTGTCCTCGGTCGCCACCGCCGGAACGCCACCGCCACCGCTGGAACGCCACCGCAGCCCCGAAGTTGGCCAGCCTCGCGCTGGTAAGTCCTGGCTCTGCCTCCGGAGCCTCGAGGTCGGTCGGTCGCTCGCAGTTGGAGTTGGAGGCCGGCAGCTCGCAGTTGGAGTTGGAGGCGGGCAGCTCCGCCATTTTGGCCTCAGCGCAGACGGAGGCAGAGAAGGGGGACACGACAAGAAAAAGTCGCATTCCCCCGAAGGAAGAGACAAAAGTCATGTTTCACCCCCCCACCCCCCACCCCACACATACACAACCCAATAAACTAAAATTTATCTGAAACAGGACAAAAGAAAACAACAAAAAAAGTAAAAACAGACGGACTGCAGGCGAGCCACTGCTGTACGACAGCGCCGCCAATTAATGAAAATGGGTATAAGAATATTATAACATTATAAGCCTGTGGGAAAGAGAGAGGCGTTAATGATTTGGAAAAGTTCCAGAGGTTTGGGCTGGAAGATGGTTGTACTTAAGATAAAGAAATTTAACCTTGAAACAGGCTGGTAATTAAGGAAAAGATGAATAAACTTGGGTACAGGGACAGGGCCTGTTTTTATGCCTTATGATTCCATGACTGTGATACTGAGTAAGCACTGTAGAAGGTTTGAAATCCGGGAACATAAGTGAATATTTGAAATAGTACAGATGATAATAACTTTCTATGGATGATTTTTTTTTGTTTTTGTATTATTCGGCCTGACTGGATACATTTTTTCTAATGATTTTTTTGATATATTAAGATGAAACGGCATGTAGTCATAAATGACACTGTATCTAGGGGGCTGAGCTCAATGTATAATTCCAACTACGGAATTTTGGCCATCATAGATGGCATCTTGTATTTAAGGTATCAACTTTTTGATACCTTAAACTCACTTTTTTTTTGTATTCACTTTTATGTGGTTTATCCAATAATTTTTCTTTCTTTCTTTACTATCTCTCAACACACTTTTCTTTTTTTCTCATGGAGGTTCAATAG
This sequence comes from Malacoraja senta, assembly GCA_038087875.1. Lineage (NCBI taxonomy): Eukaryota > Metazoa > Chordata > Chondrichthyes > Rajiformes > Rajidae > Malacoraja > Malacoraja senta. The sequence goes on from JAXLNO010005841.1 coordinate 2,238,976, forward strand.
ACGGAGGAGATGTAAAACAACGTCAGAAGTATGGGACGAATACCCCATACCCAAAAGCCTGAGGTACTTAATTACACCACATGAAGCAAAATCACCAAAATCAATTAACAATGCAAGACAATAGGAAAAAAAGGAATGGAGGTTCACATTCTGTAGTTGGAATATTAGTGGTGCGAATGATCCAATTAAAAGGGGCAAGATTCTGGCCCAGTTAAAATCTTTAAATGTGGACAAAGCTTTTCTGCAAGAAACCCATACGAAACTACAAACACAGATGAGACTGAGGGCAAACTGGATAGGCCACACTTATTACTCGTTATTTACTGCTAAAGCTAGAGGAACGGCTATTATTATTCGGAAAGGTATACCATTTATATTAAGGAATACTATATCTGACAAAGAAGGAAGGTACACTATAGTGGCGGGAGAAATTTACTCTACACCACTGACTCTGATAAATATCTATTCTCCAAATTGTCATAATCCCCAATTTTTAAAGAAAATTATGGATATAATAGATGAGTATAATTATCAAAATGTAATACTAGGGGGGGACTTTAACTGTGTTATAGATTCATATTTAGACAAATCAATAAAATTAAGGAAGGGTAGCGTCAAATCCAAGTGTAGTGAATTTTTAAACACATATATAAAAAACACTAATATAACAGATGTATGGAGAATAGTTAATCCAACCGGAAGGGAATACTCGTTCTACTCATCGGTACACAAAACCTATTCAAGAATTGATTATTTTTTAGTGGACACAAAATTAATACCATATATGATTAATCATAAATATCATAATAGTATTATCTCTGATCACTCCCCGTTGACTTTTACTTTAAAACTTGAGGGAATGCCAGGTATAAAATCTTTTTGGAGATTTAACACACAAATAGCTAATAAGGTTACGAGTATTTAAAACAGCAAATGAATTATTTTTTTGAGACAAATGAGAAACCAGGTATTTCACCATCTTTATTATGGGAATCGTTTAAGGCATTCATCCGTGGAGTTATAATTTCATATCAATGTTTTCAAAATAAAAAAAATATGAAAGAACAGTGGACGTTAGAAAAGGAAATTAAACTATTAGAATTAGGTAACGCAAAAGACCCAACTTTAGATCAACATAATAAGATTACATTATTGAAATTTACACTTAATCGAATATTATCGGCAAGAGTAAAAAGATTATTTCAGATTACAAAACAAGTACAGTTTGAATTTGGTGATAAACCACATAAACTTCTAGCATGACAATTGAAGAAGCAAGAAAAGGAAAACAACTATTATTAAAATCAAATCAGAGAACGGGGAACTATTAACTCTACCTAAGGACATTAATAAAAGGTTCGCTCAATTCTATCAAGATGTATATACATCTAAAACTAAAATAGAAGACAATAAAATTTAAAAAAATTTAGATAATTGTAATTTGCCAAAATTGGATATCTTAGAACAAGAGGAATTAGGAGCTCAGATCACAAGTGAAGAAATAAGAGAAACAATAAAAGAACTGAAAAATGGGAAGACACCAGGGCCAGACGGTTTTAACAATGAATTTTACAAAAGATTTCAGGAGTTAATGGTCCCACGATTACTTAAATTATACACGTATGGTTTTACCGAAAAGAAATTACAAGAAACATTAGCAGAATCTACAATTACGCTTATACCAAAAAAAGATAAAGATTTAGAAGACCCGGGCTCGTACAGAGCTATATCACTTTTAAATACAGATCAGAACATTTTAGCAAATAATTTAGCAAGAAAATTGAGTAAATATATTAATAAATTGATAAACCCGGACCAAACGGGGTTTATCCCTAAAAGACAATCATCTAATAATTTAAGACGACATTTTAATATAATTGTATTCACATAAAATGGAAAAGGAAGACTTATCAGTTATATCTTTGGGTGCAGAGAAAGCATTTGATCAGGTAGAGTGGCAGTATTTATACATAGTACTCCAAAATTTTAATATGGGAGATAATTTTATTAGATGGGTAAAATTACTATATGATAAACCGATGGCAAGAATATTAACTAATAATATGTTATCTCCAAAATTCCAATTATCACGGGGCAATAGGCAGGGATGTGTTTTATCACCCCTGCTATTTGCCTTTATGATAGAGCCTTTGGCTGAAAGGATAAGAACACATCCGAATATTCAGGGATATAATACTAAGGACTCTAATAACAAAATTTCATTATATGCGGATGATATACTTCTATATATTAGAAATTCACAAACGAGTATCCCTAATTTACTAAATTAATAGAGGAATTTGGTTCTTTTTCTGGATATAGAATAAATTGGAATAAAAGTGAAATTATGTCACTAAAGCCGCAGAAAGCGAATCACCTATCAAAATTTCCATTTAAAATTGCAACGGAAAAATTTAAGTATTTGGGTATTCAAGTTACTAGAAGATATAAATCATTATTTAACGCTAATTTCACTCCTTTATTAAATAAATTGAATGCTCTGATTACATTTTGGAAAACGCTCCCATTATCATTAATTGGCAGAATAAATGCTATAAAAATGATAGTTCTACCACAAATAATATACTTATTTCAATCCATACCAATATATATACCAAAATATTTAAAACAAATTAGACTCTAATATTACTAATTTTTTTTTGGGACTATAAAGCACATAGAATTAAAAGAAACCATTTGTGGAAACCTAAAGATGTAAGGGGACTTGCACTGCCTAATTTTTTATATTATTATTGGGCAGTGCATATTAAGAATATAATTTATTGGTTGGATTGTTCTTCTCAACAGATGGAATGGATAAGAATGGAGAAAGAGGATTGTTCTCCGTACGATTTAGGAGCGATCCTCTTCACCCCGATAAAATTGAATAATACATTATATAAGAAGAATCCAATTATACATAATATAATTCGAATTTGGAAACAAATAAAATTAACTTTAAAATTAAGAAACTTATCATCACTAACACCAATAGTGAATAATCCGGTATTTAAACCATCTTTTATGGATAAAACATATAGACCATGGGAAAGATTGGGAATTAAAAAGGTGGGTGACATGTATGAAATGGGAAATTTATTATCATTTCAACAATTAAAATCAGAATTTAATCTGAATAACAACCAATACTTTAAATATTCACAGATATGTGACTTTATGAAGAAATATATACCAAGATTTCAGAGCATAATGATAGACCCACTGGAATAAGCAATGAATATTAAGGCGGACTCACAAAAATTAATATCATATTTATATAATAGTATTCTTAACAGAGAATTGCTATCAACAGAGGCAATTAGAGAAGACTGGGAAAAATAATTAATGGTGAAAATTTCTAAAGAAACATGGGAAAGGTATTTGATATATACACATAAATGTTCGATTAACGCTAGACACAATTTAATTCAATTTAAAATATTACATAGATTATATTATTCAAAAATTAGGTTGAATACATTTTATTCAAATATTTCTGCCATCTGTGACAAATGTCTTTCTCAAAATGCCAATATCACACACTCTTTCGTTTCTTGCACAAAACTTCATAAATTTTGGTGTGATATATTTGATATATTCACTAGTCTATTTAAGATAAAAATTGAACCTAATACTGAAATTATTATATTTGGAGTAATAGGAGATGGGAACAAGTACTGATAGACCCCAAATTCTATCATTCTATCCCAAAATTCATTTTTAAATTATGGTTTAATAACAGCAAAAAAACTGATACTTAAATTTTGAAAAAAAGCTGCTATACGAACACTCAAAATGTGGATTGGTAATATGTTGGACCCTGCCCACCTGGAAGAAATGAGACTCCTCCTAATAGAGAAACAAGGCCAATTCTTAACGAGTTGGACTCCATTTATTGACTTCTTGGATTCATGTGGTGCAACAGTATCGTAAAAATTAAAAGTTTTAGGTATGGGCGACAAATGATCGAATATAAAAAAGCATCGACCTGTGGAGAGTGATAATCTCCTTTCTGCTTCACTTTCCTAATTATTTATTTTCTTTACTTCACACTCACTAGACTTTCCTCTATTCTTTACTATTTCTTTCTTTCTTATCTCTTTCTAAAAATAAAAAAAGGAAGTTGTACAAAGAATGTTAACATAATTTTGGGAACCTGTAAAAAGGTACCACTGTAATGTAATGTACTTACTTCTAATAAATAAAAAATTAAAAAATTAAAAAATAATAAAAAAATGCCTACCTGCCCATCCGATCGAGATTGTGCAGCAATTTGTACACACATCTTCACTATCTCTAACACCACCCACTTCAGAGTTATCTGCAAACTTCATAATTTTGCAATGTATGTTGTCATTCCCATAACCCCCCACACCCGTACTAATCAAGAATGTATCTTATCTGCCTTTAAATATCTATTGACTGCCTCCACCGCATTCTGTGACAATGAATTCCACAGATTCACCAACATCTAAATAAAGCAATTCCACCCCTTCTCCTTGCGAAAGGAAGGTCGTTTAATTCCCGAGACTATGCTCCGAGACACAAAACCGTGCTGACTATCACCAATCAGCCATTGCCCATTTAAATGCATCTATGTTTCCCCCCTCAGAATACTCTCTGGTAGTCCTAATTACTGTATCAAATATCGCTAGTACCTGTACTCTCTCTTTTCATCCACATTCCCACACCACACACCCTATTCCCAACCATCCTACACCCGCTATACACCATCTGCGAACATGTTGAGGTTTGCCGTATAAGCAGAGATTAAGTGGACGTAGACTGAGATCTCTGCAGTTCAGGAGAATGAGATATTAGGTGGAAACGTATAACAGTCGTACAGGACACGACAGAATGGATTCCACAGCCAGGGTTCACGCAGCGAACATGATTTCAGCTATTTAAGACCCTGTCCAGCAAACATGTTTTCACGCAGAAATTGTTGATCGATTTGAATTATCCAGAAACAGGGTTATATTGCACAGAGGGCTAACGGTGCCTGGAAAGCGTTCCTGATGGGGGTGGTGGTGGCAGACAAGATAGCAAGATGATTTTACGCGTGTCAGTGTTTATGGAGAGAAGGCACGAGAATGGGGTTATCGTCTTGTTCGTCGATCTGATCTGGCGGAGTCGTCTTGATGGCCCGTATGGCCTAATTCGGCTTCTATCACTTATGATCTTATGATCTTTTATAGAGGCACATGGATATATAGAGTATGGAGGGAAATAAATGCATCAGACAGGAAAGGAATATCAACAGGGTGCGGAATGCCCTCGTGTCTGGCGCCACCACTACCCGCAGCAACGCGTTCCATGCACCAGTTGTCCACGGTATACGGGGGATGGAAGGACACGAGTACGGCAGACAGAAAGAAAGTATAAATATAGTGCTGAATATAGTGTTACAGCTGCAGGGAAAGTGCGGGTTTTAAAAACTGAATGACTGCTACGCGGTAGGTCGGCAGATCGGGAATGCAGCGTTACCTGATGAGAAGCCCGTTCAATAGTCTAATAGCAACTGGGATGAATCTTTTCCTAGATCTGACAGTACACGCTTCCATGATTTTGCATCTTCTGTTCGTCAGCTAATTTGGACCCAGCTGAGTAAACATGTCTTCAAACAGTTGGTGGTGAACCCAGCCCAGTGGAGCTGAGTGCGATCAAATTGTCAATCAAGGTATGTTGAGATAGTACAGGAGATTTGTCGCGCGGTAGAAGGCGGCAAATGTTAATGGCAGAGAGGCCTGAGGGGCCGAATGGCGTGTTCCTGCCTCTACTGATATTCCTACGATTGCAGGGCTGATTGAGTGATTTATTGCAGGAGATATCATTGCAGGAGACATGTAGGAGGTCCCTGTGCTTGGGGATCTGACTCAGTGAGGGGGCCGTGTTTAAGATTAGATGACAATGCCCGTTATCTATTGTGACCAACATTTTACCCCGCCCTTTAGAAAATGCAGCCAATCAGCGCACGTACGCCCCTGACTTTGTTTACATGGCACCTAGCAACCATTCTCCCGGTCGACCAATCAGACGACGGGCCTCCCCATACTGACGGGGTATAAATAACGCGATCGGCGGCGTTAGCCAGTCATTGTCGAGGACTGCGGTGATCGCCGGACATTATGGTGGGTTACGTGGTAGAATACTGAGGACCACCGCGTTCCATGGAGACAGGCGGCTGATTGGTAAACGGGAGCCCTCTGTGGGCGGTGTGCGCCAATCAGAGAAAAGCAAGCGGTGCCGGGAGACCCGCTTAACACAGGGACGTGCACACAGATCGGGTGGTTTTGCTGGGACGGCTCGGGTGGTTGGAGGGTTTTTATTTCCAGGGTAGGAAGGAGCATAAGGAGGGAATGGATGAAATGCGCCCGACGGTAATCGGTTGACTTTTAGCCCCAACCCACTTCCTCTATCTCTCATATCGATTTATCCACATCCGATACTAATCCCGTGTTTCCCTCATCTCCAGCGCGAGTGTATTTCAGTTCACATCGGCCAGGCCGGGTGCCAGATCGGCAACGCTTGCTGGGAGCTGTATTGCCTGGAGCACGGGATCCAGCCGGATGGCCAGATGCCCAGCGACAAGACCATCGGAGCCGGCGACGATTCCTTCAACACCTTCTTCAACGAGACGGGGGCGGGAAAGCACGTCCCGCGGGCCGTCTTTGTCGATTTGGAGCCCACGGTGATCGGTAATTTGTAATGGCGGGTGATTGATCATATGTCCGGGATTGTCTCAACCCACCCCCCCCCCCATCGTGCCGGGATGGGCGTGTGATTAAATCTCCGTTCTCTGCTCCCTTCCCCTATAGATGAGGTGCGGACCGGTACCTACCGGCAGCTCTTCCACCCCGAGCAGCTCATAACCGGCAAGGAAGACGCGGCTAATAACTACGCCCGGGGACACTGCTCGGTCGGCAAGGAGATCGTGGACCTTGTGCTGGATCGCATCCGGAAGGTGGTAGGTGAACGTGCGATAATGTTTTCCCATAATTTCTCTATTACCACCAGACTGCCAAATATTTCTGCCTGTATGTGTTAGGTGCAAATGCCGCACGATCAATCCAGTCCAATCTTCGTGCGCCCAATACTCAGTGGTAGTTGGGCAACGAACATCAGCAATGTCACATCCGGTATTCTATTCATGCTTTCCGATTTCCTTCCCTCAGGCCGACCAGTGCACCGGACTGCAGGGGTTCCTCATCTTCCACAGTTTCGGGGGCGGCACCGGCTCCGGCTTCACCTCCCTCCTCATGGAGAGACTCTCCGTCGACTACGGCAAGAAATCCAAGCTGGAGTTTGCCATCTACCCGGCGCCGCAGATCTCCACCGCCGTGGTCGAGCCCTACAACGCGGTGCTGGTCACCCACTGCACCCTGGAGCACTCCGACTGCGCCTTCATGGTGGACAACGAGGCCATTTACGATGTGTGTCGGCGGAACCTGGATATCGAGCGCCCCACCTACACCAACCTCAACCGCCTGATCGCCCAGATCGTGTCGTCCATCACCGCCTCGCTGCGCTTCGACGGCGCCCTGAATGTGGACCTGACTGAGTTCCAAACCAACTTGGTCCCCTACCCGCGTATCCATTTCCCGCTTGCCACCTACGCGCCGCTGATTCGGCCGGAGAAGGCTTACCACGAGCAATTGTCGGTCGCGCAAATCACCAACGCCTGCTTCGAGCCGGCCAACCAGATGGTGAAGTGCGACCCCCGCCAGGGCAAGTACATGGCGTGCTGTATGCTGTACCGCGGGGACGTGGTGCCCAAGGACGTCAACGCCGCCATCGCCACCATCAAGAGCAAGCGCAGCATCCAGTTCGTGGACTGGTGTCCGACCGGGTTCAAGGTAAGTTAAGAGTTTGAGCCAAACCGTGTGTGCCCGGTGGAGGAGGGGATAGGCTATGTTTGTCCGATACCTCAGGTGAACGGCAATGCTAAAAATGTTGAATAGATGTCCCTGTATTCATCGACAATAATTGAACAAGCACCTCTCCCTCTCTCCCCACTGTGCCCTGCCTACTCAACACCCCAACGCAATGCAGTCATCCCATGGCAATGTTCCCACCGATCCCAACATTTGCAGGAGACATCCTGTGCTGATGATGGCACAAGGGATGGAGGGGAGTGGGTGGATTTGAAGAAATTCATGTGGTTGGAGACGGTGGGGCGAAGTGCCTCTTTCTGCCGGGTGATCGGTCAGTGAGAATACTCCAGGAAACATTGAGCTTCTGATAGGGGAGGAAATACATAATCGGGTTCATCACTTAATTGCCTCGTTCCACTTTGCAGCGCCTTCGCACGGGCAACAGAGGCTTTGCAGTTCACCCAAAGCACGATGTTTACACGGCGAATGGGTTGGGACGAGCTCGCATGTTGACGGGGGTCCAGGAATTGAAATCCAATGTCTGCACTTTCACTACCTCCGTAGGTGGGCATCAACTACCAGCCCCCGACTGTGGTGCCTGGGGGCGACCTGGCCAAGGTGCAACGCGCCCTCTGCATGCTGAGCAACACAACCGCCATCGCCATGGCCTGGACCCGCCTGGACCTCAAGTTCGACAAGATGTACGCCAAGCGAGCCTTTGTCCACTGGTACGTGGGAGAGGGTCTGGAGGAAGGAGAGTTCCAGGACGCGCGGGAGGACATGGCGTCGCTGGAGAAGGACTACCAAGAGGTGGCGCTGGATTCATCCGAACTCCAAAGAGCGGAGGAAGAGGGAGAAGCATAGATGATATTATTTGAAGTCAAATGTCACCTTTTATTTTAGAGAACATTTAGCAGTTAAACGTTTTTAAGAATATAAAACCAGGTATAATCATGAAAATGAATTAATGTGAAAGCAAGTTTCCAATGCGTGTCCATTGTAACAGTTAAGAACCCGAAAGGGTATTGACGGGCATTGTGGTTCAAATCGATTCGAGTTTACTGTCATCTACAGAAATGCCTCGTGGTTCAGTTACAGTCAAGGTCTTGCTTACCGCGGCAGCACAGGGAGATAGACACAGAGAAGACAGATCAATACCAACCAGGCGTTAACTATGGATAC